>JAABKJ010004039.1:0-24936 GCA_011634705.1 Andricus grossulariae
CGTTCATCTTTCATTCTTTCAAGATGTCCGAACCACCTTAACTGATTTCTTTCCCATATATCAACTAGTGTCTCCCCCGTACCACATTCTTTGAGGATTACCTCGTTTCGTACTTTGTCCATCAGTGTTTTCCCCAATATTATAATAATATAAATTTATTGAAATGATACATTTTTCAGGGTAGTTTAGGATCAAATTTAATGCAGAATAAGAAACAAATATTAAAGTTATCATGATAAACAAAATTTGTACTTTATTTTGCAAAGTCGGAATTAGCAAAATCGAGTGCGAAGCACGAGACACGTAATGAGGATACGGTCGTTAAAGCCGAAGGAGCTTTAAGAAAAGAGAATTCACAATCACCAAATTACAGTTTTAGATGCTTTAACATTTAACTGTAAAAGGCCTGTGATTTTTACTTTTCTTTTTCTTTCCTCTTTCCCTACCAGTCTATCCGTCTATCCTACACAGTCTACACTCCCAGTGTCGATGAAGATGAGAAGAGATGAAAGGAATATCTGTTAACTCCCAACAGTTGGCTCCGTTTCGCTTCACGTGTTTTTAGGGTTACGCCTTTCATTCATTTTTCTGCGTGTGTAATATGAGAATTTTTGTTGTGCAATGTAAAACGTATTTCGAGTTTGCGATATATTGATAGCGTTCAAGGATGACCACTGGAGAACCTGGAAAAGTCAGGGAATTTTGTTGGTCTGGGAATGTCTGGCAAAAGTCAGGGAATTTTTTTATCTCTCTCAAGTCTATTTTTACAAAAATAGGACTTTTTTAATTGTTACCGTTAATGGATTATTTTACTTTGACATACATGCATATTAGTATTTTTTATTTAAAAAATGATATTCCAGTAAAAGCGGCAATTGAAGAAAAAAATCAATCTGTCAAAAATCTGGTTCATGTAGGGGAAGGTTGCCTAAGAAGAGCCCCCTCGTAAGACGGGCCACCCTTAATATTTTTGTACAAAAACATTATTGTCATCACTTACTCATGCGAATACGTGCTCAGAAGAATTCTAGTTATTTTGAAAGGCGGGTTTTTTTCTGCACTGGAAGTAAAATAACAAAAACAAAAAGGAAAAATGATTTTTATTATACGTTAGAGAACGAAATTTTACCTGTTTTAGAAGTTATGATTTAATAACTTCGAATAATTTCAAGGAGTGAGTTCTTTTTTTTATAGATAATTTTGTAAACTTTGAAACTTTTGTAACTTCTTTGACCCGGGCCCTCAATTGTAAAGTGGTTAAATTTTGATAGCTTGATTTTGACCATTTTAATTTTGAAATCACTAAATTTTTTATGGTTTAGTTAGCTGTACAATTTTAAATTGTAAATTAGAAACCTCTCGAATTGAATAATTTTGAATAGCATCCTTCAAGACGTGTGAAATTGCACTCCTACGGAGTGAAGTTTCACTCCACGAAACTTGGAGTGCAATTAAAAAGTTAAAGTTGTTTAATACTTACGTGTTGAACCATGATGTACGTTTTCTTTGTGAATCTCTCTAACTGGGGTGATTTCTAGAGATATTAATCACTGACCCGAATCAGATAGGTGTTGCTGGACGAGTACGTTGTTTGAATATGCAGCATGCGACTTCTAGATTGATCTAAAATCTGGCAAAAGGGAGGGGGGGTAGAGTTTTATATTAATCTAGAATTCTCGTGTTTTCTATTTGAATAACATGTTCGTTCTGCAACACAGCTCCGTCCCAAGTCGCTGATCAATCTCTCTAGCAAGCACCCCAGGCGAAGAGCTTCACAAAGTCACTACGTAAAGCTCTCCATTGCGGGCCCATTAGTATCACGCATTTCTTATCAACTTTTGTCGCCACTTTCCTGTCTTGGCATACAACTTTAGCTTTCCTTACGTCCATACATTTTCTCATGCAAGCTCTTGTGGTTTTGTGACTTTTTATATCTTTTTGGTTCATGGTCTCATTCAAACATTCCCACCATTCTTTCCTCGGTCTGCCTCTTAGTACGCTACCATTCACTTTACCTAAATACTTGTTTCCTCAGTCATTCTCTCAGCATGCTCACAACATCTTAACAAATGTATTTCTGTCTAAAAGTGCTTGACTTACAGCTATATCGATAATAATGAAAAAAAAACAATTACAGATTCACAACATTCAAAATAGTACAAATAAAAATAAAAATTTAGAAGATTACACAATTTCAAATTAAAAGCGGTCCAACTTGTATAATTTTTATTTATGGCACTGAGACCTGCATGGTTGAAATTAAAATTGTCAGGCATCTTAATCCTCTAGCCAGGATTAAGGATCCTAAATATCTGAAGTTTATTGCAGTTTATTGGCCTGTTTGTTACAACAAACTTGGTGACAATTGGACAGATGTTGCCAGGATTTTAGGATCACTCTCTTTCTTAACTACTTAGTTTCTTAGTTCATGGGGATTTTGAAATATTAAGTTTATGGCACACAGAATGGTCAATGCTGTTTGAATTTAGAAAAGTTCAAGAATGAAAGAAAAGGACTAGACACTAGACAGTTTAGGTTTATGCCGTCTGCTAAATCTAATAAGGGTCGGGGAAAAACCAAGGGGAACCCCCAAGAAAATCCAGAGTGAAATTTTTGCTTTGAAACTATTATTGATTCTGTTAGTGGTGCATTCGATCGAGTCGGTATGAGAAGAAATCGAGATTTTTTAAATTATCGTCTTAAAATACGAGACGATAATATCGTCTCGTTATGGTCGAAAGAGATTTTCGAATATAGTATCAAATTAATCTTTCAATACTGAATTTGATAATACTGTCATTTAATATTTATAAAGGAAATATTTTGTTCAATTATATAATAATAATGTATAATTAATTTTATTTAATTATAAAAAAAAATAATTTTGAAAGTTTTGAAGAAAATAAGAAAAAGTTATAAGACTCCCGGAAAAATTTCTAATGATTTTTTATTCAAAAAATGTAATTTTTGGAAATTCTTAAACTCGTACGATTTCATAAAATTTTGAAATTTGATGTTCAATTTTACAAGTTTACAAAATAAAAAGACGAGTGAGTTTAAGATATTTAGAAGCTTTTTTAAGATTCAAATATAACTGAATGCTTGAAAAGATTTCAAAAAATTTTTAAACAAAATGTAGATTTTTGAAGATTTGGAACATATATATTAACAATAATATTAAATTAATTCTTCATGTTTAAGCTGAGGAACAATTATTTAAACAAGAAAGTTCGCGGGAAGTGTTTTTCCAAATTACTCCTCATGATCAATATTTCATAAATTTCAGCCATCACATGACGATAACGTATTCTCTTTTTAGCATTAACTGGAAGAACTTCCTCATAGTCGGATTCCAATTTGACTGATGCATTCACCGATCATTGCTGCAGGCATTATCACTGTTAATTATTTACAGTAAACTTGAATTTAAAAAATTATATATTGCTGTTTAGATATTACTAGAAATTAAAAATAAAAATTTTGGAATACATTGTGCTTTCGATTTTGGAACATATTTTCATGCTTGTCTTTTTCGATGATTACTTAAATTTAAGTATTTCTTGAATGGCTAGCCTGCGTTTATTATTTGTTAAATTGTTATAAATGTTTTTCCTCCGTCTTCTTTCACGTGTCTTATTTATTTTTATCTTTTCAAACAAATTAATTAAACATATTAGATGAGAAATTTGCTTTGAGGAAGATAAGGAAACTTAGGAAGCTGCAATTATTGTTACGAAAACTATATTTTTGAATGATATTCTATCTTAGGGCTCTTTTTCTCATTCTTAAATTTACAGAATAAGTTACTTACAATCCAGATGCTTTTAACGCTAAATATCGTTTTATAAACGCGTTAGATTTCTCTATTTATTTATAGATATACTACGTTTTAAAATATTTTCTTTTGTTAAATACTAAATTAAATATAATGGGTAGATGTATAGATCAATGGCACTTCTTTGTTTGAATACTGTTTACAATTTGATGAAAATTAGATTTTAGATGACACATGGCAAATTCGACTGCTGCTGTTCAAACTCGGGAGATGTTAATATTTGATGAGAAAACACGCGAGGCAAATATACTGTTTCAAATCAGTTTATCTACCAAATATCACTCAGACAAATATAAAATTATAATAAAGTACTTTTTCATTCATATTTCATGAGTCAGAATTATACCAAAATTCACAGTTATACTTTTAATATTCTAATTATTGTACATATATTCCGATATATTCAAATTGTATTGAATCTCATCCGAGTTGTAACGTCAATAAAAATTGCCTCTAAATTATTATTATATATAATAATCTACGATTCATTCATTCTGCATTAAAATACATTAATGTTGATTTTCAAGTTATTAATTTTGCACTTTAGATTAAAATGATTGAGTTTTAAAAATCGTAATGCATAATTTGTAAATTAATTATTTTTAATGACTTAGTTTCAAGATCTTAACTGAAGAATGCTTCAATTTTTAAATAAAGTTTGTCATTGTTCAATTTTTTAACGTTTTAAGTTTGAATTCATTCATTTTGAAAGTTTCCAATTAGAAAGCATACAATGTTTGCTTCAAACGCTTAAATTATAAAATTTGTTGTTTGAAATTTCTTAATTTTTAGTAGTTTGAAATTTAAATATTAAAAATATTAGGACAGTTTTACTATCAAATCATTCAAAATTGCATATTGAAAGTCTTAATAGTCAGTTTTATATTTAATCATTTTAGTTTTCACTTTTTAATATTATAAATTATTCGCTTACAATTTCATTCAGTTCTAAATTCAATAATTTTATATTTAAATATTCTTAATTATTTGGTTTCAATTTTGAGCGTACGAAATTATCTGGTTTAAATTCAGTTGTAATTAAACAATTTTGAATTAAATGCCTTCAAAAATAAATTCATAACAATTTAAAATTAAGAAAATAATTGATTAAAATCAAGCCTTAAAAATTAGAAGATTTCAGAAACTAGGCATTGAAAATTCAGTTAATTTTTATTTGAAAATGTTCAAAAATATTGAAAATTCAAATTCAACTTTAAAAAAATACAATTTTGAATTTAAAGGCTTTAAATGGTGCAATTTAAAAAATTGGAATCATAGCGATCTTGTTTTGTATTCTTCTTTCTAATTTTCAATGTAACATCATAAAACTGTCCGATTTTCATTTAAAGATTTAAAAAAATGAATAATTGAAAATTGAAAAATATGTGATTGGAAGATTTCAAGAATGAATAGTAACACAATTCTAAATAAACTGTTCAAAATTGAACGTTTTGAAATTAAAAAGTTAAAACTTGTGTTCATAAAAATCAAAAAGATAAAAATTGAACTATATGAAATTTGTACCTCAGTGATTAAATAATTTCTTTACTTTGGAATAGTTACAATTTTATAATTCTGATTTTTTATGTTGAACGCTGAATTTTCAATTTATTCCTGGCATAAATTTTAATTTCGCAATTAAAATTGAAAATTAATATTACAATTATTGCTGACTACATTTTTTCAGTTTCATGAGGAAGTTCGGATTCATTTAATTTTTAACGTTCCGTAGAAAAAATTTCTTCATTTTCAATTTTTCTAATTAACCGTAATTAGTCACACACGGTGAAATTCATCCAAAAAAAATTTTGAGCTCCTCGTAGAGTCCCTAAATGGTCGAACTTCACCGAATTAAAAAAAATATTTGAAGCATTAATTTTGATTACGAAAATTACAAGATCATATTTTGCCATCCTTAAATAATACCTAGCAATTTCTTAGCTTTTTAGGACTCATTGTTGGGATGCAGTTCACCCAGTGTGCGATCCTATTGAAGTGTGACTAATTAGGGTTAAAAGTACGCACGAATTTCAATATCAGGGCCGTGTCGTAATGTTGCGCAACGTGACGCAGCTATTCACTTAGGTTAGGGTACTGCGCTTTATCGCTATGCTACTGCTGTTTTGTCATACATGAGTGAACACGCCCCCCCCACCCCCGCGGATCCTCTCAACCGAACCGCGGCGCGGAATAATTCTTGGAACGCATAAATCGAAATTGCTAAAATTTAAATTCCAGTGAACTTCATTTTAAACGTTTTTTTTTTTTCAGAAAAATTTAATTTTATAGATTTATAATTTTCAAAAATTCCGCTTTGAACGGTGGGAATGACGGTGAATTTATTTATGGATATTAGACAAATTTGTCTAATCAATTCTAAAAATAAATTATATTTTTGTCTTTATGCAAGAACAATTTAAAATTCTGGAATTTCGAAAGCTTTGCCTTTGAAATATTCAATTTAGCTTTAATTTAAAATTGTCATATTTCAATCGTTTCAAACTGAAACTTATTTAAATTTAATTTTTTCAATTTAAATGATTCAATTTTGAATGCTTTTAATTAGAAATAATACAAATTCAATTCCTTTTAACTCCATTCGAAGTATTTTCCTTTTTTCTAAATTTTACCTTATATAAAATTATTTGATTTGGAACATTTTCATTTTTCAATTCAAAAACGTACAATGTGTGTTTTTTTTAATCAGTTGTTTCAAAAATTTGAAAACTCTCAATATTCAAAAATATGTTTAAAAATGGATTCATAAATTGTTTATATTTTCTATGCTAGGGAATACAAATCCGAGGACGTAAATGCTTACGTGCATTTACTGCTAGTCTGCAAATAAAAGACCAATTGCAAAAAAAAAAAACATTCCAAAAAAGCGGATTCTGAACGAATATTTTTCCTAACCGCTCGTCAAGCAAAATTCGTACTCGTTGAACCATAACTAACGATTTAAATATACCTGAGGTCAGCCACAACGAGAAGTGACCCGCCCATCCTGGCAATTGCAGGATTAAACGATGGTAATAATTACAAGGACCGTCTTGCTTTTCAGCAGGTAAATTGGCCTTTGTCCACTGGTTTTTGGGACCAGAGTGTCAAAGTAAACTATAAAGGAGGCAATATGATGGGCGTGATTAAATGAAAAGGGAAAACATAAAAAGATTAAACTTTAAAGATGTTTAATAGTCGAAACTAACTGAAAATAAACCGTCTATGTCTATAATTATCCTACATCTGAATGTCCAAAGTTTGATGTATAAGTCCAAAGTATAAAGAGCTTTAATCGAGCTCTGGTTTGTAATGCTTGTTTGGCATTCGATTCCCCAGGAGCATCCCGGAGATTTTGGACACAGTGTGGATAGTTTGCCGGCCATCTGGACAAAACGGCAACCGATGAGCTCCGGAACATTCCGACATTTCTGACTAATTGGGAAAGTTTCGAACTGATAGTTTGCTTCTCTGGCAGATAGCCGATAATTATTGGTTTTGTCGGTATGTATACGCGTAAAGTATATTGACATTTGCAGAGAAAAAATTCCATCATTATCCTCGAACGATGTAACACGAGGGAATAAAGTTTGAAAGGAACTTGTGTGATCAGCTGCGGTGATAATTGAATCTTTTCTTTTTTATAGTTCTTTTAAATTTTTGAATGGAAAGGAAATAATAGACGTGCTGGAAATTTCTTGTTTTGGTGCATGTTCAATTACGAACATTTGTATATATTGCAGTCAAATCTAAAGCTTTCATCTCATATGTGTTATCTTGAATATCATTCAGATTCATGATGATTCGCTAATTTTCGCGACATTCGGAAATTTTGTTTGGTATTGAATTGATATTTATATTTTTAGACAATCTAGGCACGTGTTACTAATTTGCAGTGCGTCAAGTGATATAAATAAAGAGTGATATAAATAAAATGATGATTCTCTATTATTAGGGAAAATTCCAAGCTGTTAGTAAATATACATTCATAATATCAAAAAACAAATATAAGAGTGTGTTTGATGATTTAATAGGTTTCCATTCATAATTAATAAAAAGTGAACAGTATATGGGAATTTTTGATAATTTTATTTTATTTATCAAATATATATTGCTAGAGAATATATACATATCAGGAAGTATGTCTGGTTAGAGGAATCTATAATAATGATCTGACCTTTATAAGCGTATATGAAATTTTTCGATTTTTTCAATGATAATATTTCAAACGTGTGGAGAGGAAAAAAATTATTACGAAGTGCAAGAATTGCCAAGCGGATGTTCTGTCAGATCGCTTATCTTTATCAGAGAAAGGCTCTTGTGAATATGTTTTGCTTAGTAATACAAAACACGTGTTCTTTAAGAGAAGGAGGACAAATTTGAAGCCTAAATCACAGAATCTGAAATCTGTGAGCTTGAACAATATTAATGATTGTATCACTAGAAATATAAATTTCATTAAAGTGTTTATTAATTTGTTTTTTTTTCACAAGGATTTTATACCGTTTTCTTTTTTATTTAGTCATGAAGCTTTGGACTAACAAAATAATTTTGGTCGAACTGTATTCTTTGATAATAATAACATAGTAACATAATAACATAATGATAATAAATAATAAAGTATGTCGTTTAATACCTTTTACGTTATTTATAACCAATTATTAACTTAGACGCATAACATTGCACTCTAACTTTTACCATTGATAATAATAATAAATGGATCCCCAGAAATGTAGAAGTTCCCATAGATAACTATTTGAATTTTATTCGTAAGCATTTGTTCAAGAAGATGATATTATTTTATTTGGTTAAATTAATTATTAATTATTCATATTAAAAAAAAAAACAACTTCAAATTTCTGTTAACGAACCCTTTTACTAAGTTATATGTATGTTGAATTTAAAGAATTTTTGGTTCATTAAAAAGGCTTTCTTAAAAGATGGTGTTTAAGCTCTTATTGACTCTTATTTACTTTTATTGACTGAAAAGTCTTTCTTGGTTGAAAATTTATGTCTTTTGTTGAGAATTTGCCATTTAAGTTCAAAAATTCACTTTTCTGGTTGAGGATTCATCATTTTAGTTCAAAAACCTTTTTTTTTCTTGTTTGAATATATAACGGTTTTGTTGAAAAATCTTTTTTAAACATTTTTTTTTTTTAACTGAAAATTTAATGTTCCATTTTTGGTTGAAAATTTATTTGATTTATTTGATAATTCATGTATTTTGTTGAAAATTCTTCTTTTTTGTTAGAGTATCAATCTTCTTGGTAAAAATTTCATTTTTTGTTGTTGAATACATCACTATTTTGCTGAACATTCAGTTTCTTTTGTTAAATTGTTTTTTTTTCCATTTCAATTAATCCTTTTCGTTCAAAATTAATTTTTTTTTGTTGAAGATTCATCATCTTAGATAAAATTTAATTCATTTTGTTGAAAATGTAACTAATGTAAGTATTTCGTTGTAAATTTATTTTTGAGTTGAAAATTCATATTTTCGGGTAGAAAACTTAACTGTTTTGTAGAAAATTCGTCTTTCTGACATGAAAATGCAACATTTTGTATAAAATTTGTTTATTCAATGACTGAAAACTCTTTCTTTGTTAAAACTTCAACATTTTGGAAAAAATTTGTTTATTCATTGACTGAAAAATCTTTGTCTGTTGAAAATTCAACTCTTTTGTTGGAAATTCCTCTTTTTGGTTTGCAAATTAATTTGTTTTTGTTGAGGATTCAACTACTTCGTCGGAAATTCGTATTTTTTTATGGAAATATAAACAATTACATTTTTTGTTGATAACTTTTTTTTTGTATGAAGATTCATCTTTTGGTTAAAAATTTAACTATTTGCTTGAAAGCCCTTTTTTTTGTACTCGAAATGTTTTCTCTGAAAAATTAATTATGCCATTTTTTTGTTTAAAATTGATCTTTTTGAGTTAGAAACTCAATTATTTGATGTAAAATTCATCTATTTTGTAGAAAAATCGTATTTTTTTGGCAAAAAATTGGTCTTGGTAGAAGATTCATCTCTTTGGTTGAAAATTCAATTAGTTTGTTCAAAATTAGTTTTCTTTCTCAAATCAATTTATTTAACTTGAAAAATTTAACTTGGTTGAAAATTAATTGTTTTAACTCAAAATTTAATTATTCTATTTTAAGTTGAAAATTTATCTTTATTAGTTAGAAATTTCCTCTTTTTTGTTTCAGAATTAATTTTTTTACTTAAAATTTGTCTTTTTTATTAGTAATTTGATTTATTTGATTGAAAATTCGTCTTTCTTGGTAAAAAATTAATCTTCTTGGTGGAAAATTGATGTCTTTGGACAATTCTTAGAAAGATATATCTTTATATTTATATTATATCTTAAAAAGATATAATTAATAATATATTTTCGATTCTTGACATTACAATCAATATTAGTTTTCCGTTTTGTGGCTTTGGAGTCCGTAAATGATGAAGAAGATTTAAATTTTCATCAGACGTTTCGGCTCCATATGTGGGCTCTCTTCAGTGATTTATTCTAGAAAAAGTTTATTGGTACCTTTCACTTATTCCCTAAGATAGATTTTTGTGCGTCTGCTTTTTTTTATAATATATGTAAATAAATAAATTATTGTTCTATATAAATAGAATATAATAACATTCTTTAAAACATTTATATTCAAAGCGTGTTGTCTTCAATTAGTGTCTAACAGTAAATATGAAACATTAAGTTCTTATTTTAACATCCACCTATAGTCCTAAGACATTATTGCACTAACCTCATTCACTTAGAATGCTGATTTTTATTTATTGCTTACTATGTAATGAGTTTGAGAGCCATTAAAAGAGAGAAACTACAATGTTATGAATCTGATCTTATGATACGTAAAAGCAGGCAATTAAAAAATGGCACTCTGTTGTTGAGTTTTAATTACAACTTACAACTTTTTAGTGTTTTCATATTGTCTGCCCCCCCCCTCCTTTAAGTATAAGACACAAACTAAAACCATTGAAAATTGTCAAGTTATACATTCTGAGACCTGTTACGGACCCCAAAGCCACAAAACGGAAAACTAATATTAGTATTGAGGGTCGCAAAAAGCCAAGAAAAAATTACAATCAATATTATTCTCGAAAACCTGTCCTTTGGTCGATTAAGATCATAGCAATCTTCTTTCGCATTATTGCTAAGTTAAAATATTTTAAAAATTCCATGTTACAAGCAGATATGAAACTCGAAAGACTATATCAGTGAACGTCAAATACACACATATATTATATTATATATATATATATAACAGGGGTAAAAGAGGCGGATTAGTTGATTGGCGACGGCCAAGCCATCTGCTTCTCACCGTAAACCCCACTTTCCTGGGCGGATTAGACCCTGTATCGTGCCAGCGGTATTCTTCACATGCCATTCGCAAGGACAGCCACAGTACTTCGGCCACCAAAGCACAGGATAGGAACACGACAGGAGCACGACACCCACTCAAACGATGAAGACAGCTGACGCAATCAAACTTATTATTCCCGCGGGTCCAACAGCGAGAATATGAAGAGAGTGAAGATAGGCGATAGAGAAGGGACTATGTGGATTGTGGATATACTGATAAAGCCTCGCCCGGTTCCTGTCCCCTATATTCCTCATTGCCTTCATTCGCAGGCCCCGTCAAGGGCGTGAGTGGTACATATGCACCTCTCGAGGGACTCCAGAGACCACTCCCGTGACCGATAGCGTACACCGTACACCTATACATATAATGTTGTATGGTGAAACTATAGCGACAGAGTCGAACCATTTTAGATTGGCTGACAATCCACTGGGACGATAATGTACTCCTGGAATCGAACTTTGCTCTAATTGCAAAGTTTGACTTCTTTTCAAAGTTCAAGTTTGATCAATCGTTCTACAGAGAGACCCTATTTTGATTTGAAATACATCAAGTCTTGAAGATTAATTCCTTTCCTTAAAACGGTTGAACAATTTTGGGCTATTTTTATTACCCACTCGTTGCGACTGTAGTTCTGCCCCCCCCCCCCCCCCCGAATCCAGAAAAGTAACGTAGTTCAAAATTCTCTCAAAACAGGGTATAGGATGAATTCCTACGAAGATAGGTGATTCTTTGAAATAAAATTAGGTAGTGTCTATCTATAACTCTATAGTCTCTATACTTCCAAACACAAGACCCCTACCCTTTTCAGCTACCGCTTCGCTTTTGCTAGGTCCGTACGTTTAGACTGTTTAGAGTGTTTAGACCCGACTGTTTTATAAACGTACATAAACGTATGGACTGTCCGCAGTCGCATGTTCAGTGTCGGCTATAAAATGATGTCAATACCATATTGAATTCATGATGAAACACTTTAAATTCCTAAGATTTCAATTCAAAATATATTGCGTTTTCAAGAAAATAGTTGAAGTTTTAAGAACAACAAAAATTTCTACCAAAAGAGATGAATTTTCAACCCACAAAGATGAACTTTTAATAACAACAAAATTAATCTGGAACGAAGCAGTTGCATTAATAATCAAATAGTTCGACTTTCAAGCAAAAAAAAAAGAAAAAGAATTTTGAACAAAATGACTGAACGATTTTTTTTTAAGAGACTTGAATCTTCAAAAAAATGTTCTTTAAGATGGACTTTCGAGCCAAAAGTAAGAATTTTTAAGAAAACAGGTAAATTTTCACCCGAAAAAGATGACTTTATCAAAATAGTTGAATTTTAAACTTATAAATATGCATTTTCAAACAAATAGTCGCATTTTCAAACAAAAAAGAGTAAAAACCAAACAAAAGAAAAATTTCTTACTAAATGACGAATTTTCAATCAGTTGAATTAAACGAAAAAAAATGAATTTTTAGCAAAGTACTTACATCCTAAAAAAAGGAATTTTCAACAAGAAAGATTTATTTTCTGTCCAAAAAGACGAATTTTCAACCAAAGAGGTTATAAATCTACAAACAATTTTTTTAAACAAAGTAGTTCAACTTTCAATCAAGTAGTTTAATATATAACCGAAAATAGTGCATTTTTCACCAAAATATTATAATTTTAACCGAAAAGATGAGTTTTCCACTAAGAAGATTAATCTTTTACCTATGAAGACGATTTTTTAATAAGATTGTTGAATTTTCAAGCCAAGAAGACGAATCACCTACAAAACAGTTGAATTTAGATCCTAAAAATATGATTTTTCAATAAAAAAATTGATTTTTAACCAAATAGTATAATTTTCTATCAAATTCTTTCATTTTTTAGCCAAAAATACGAATTTTCTACAAAATACTTCAATCTTCAACAACAAAAAATTCATTTTTTAAAAAGTAGTTTAACTTTAAAGTAGTTTCTAATAACTCTATAGCTCCGGACACAAGCCACACTCCTTTTTCTTTACCAGCTCCCACTTCCCCTTGCAAGATGCGTACGATTAGACTCGACCGTGCGATAAAAGTAGGTTAGTGTACGGTCGTATGGACTGTCCGGACGTTTAGACTCGGCCTATATTTAAACCGAGATTTTTAATAAAAATGATAAATTATCATCCATGAAAGTCAATTTTCTACCAAAAAAGTCGAATTATCGAAAAAATACATGAACTTGTAGCTAAATAGTTGAATTTTTAAATAAAAAAATCAATTTTTGAACAAAAATGAAATACATAGTTACATTTTCAGTTAAAAAAAAATTAATTTTCAACAAAAGAGTACAATATTCAACCAGTCTTTTAACCATTAAGATTCATTTTCTAAAAACAGAACAGTTGAATTTTCAACGAAGGAGATGAATCTGCAACTAAAAAAATGAATTTTTAACAAAGTAGTAGTTCAAATTTCAACAAAATAGTATATTTTTTAACCAGACGAGATGAATTCCGAACCAAAAATATAATAGTAGAATTTGCAACCAAAAACAGTTGTAGTTTCTTATTGTGTTCTATGAATTCAGTTCGCATTTAAGCAAGAAAAAAAAAAAAAAACGAGAAAAATAGGCAGTTTTTTGAAAACAGGTGGAAAAAGGAGCATTTTTTGTAAAAAAGGAGAAAACTAGGGGAATAGGGGAAAGAGTGTGAAGTTTGAAATATGAAAGTGATCTTGATACTCGTCCATCAATGCAGGGCCATTTTTCGCAAAATTCCGAGCAAAATTCCCAAATTTTATTCAAATTTATTATCAGAAAACGTACCTGGTGTTATCTAATTTCGTAACGTTACTTCCACTGGACCCCTCCCCCCTTCTATTTGGTTGCGTAGTTTATTGACAGCCCCTTATTTCTGTTTACTTCCCTGAACTGTTCATTTTAATACTATTTTGGACGACCCCTTATGCCTGTTCTATTCCCTGAACTGTCCATTTTAATAATATGTATTTTGGAAACGGAACTATTTTTACAATTTGCCAGAAATTCTCTAAAGTATTTAGTAGTTTATCTTGGGGATTTTGAAGAAGATGGATTTCACCCTAAAAACCCAGGATCCTATGTTCTATGGACCATTGGACCTATGTCCTATGATGACATCTATATGTTACGTTCCTTGAAGAGAGGTATTAACACCATCTGTCACCAAGTTGGACGAGTAGCGACAAATAGAGTCGTAACCTGAAACGAGTCCAAATTATAGTCAGCTAAAAAAAATCGGAAGAAAAATTTACCGGAAGCTGAGACTCATTAATCATAATTATTATAAGAGGCTAATTGGCACTTGTTCCATCCTCTGACTAATTGCGACAAATGATTGGGCAGATTATTTTATTCAATTTCAGTATTAATTAGTCAAGCCCTTGATTTTCTTTCGAATTTTTTTGAGTATATACCATTTTGGAGTTCCCAAACTTTACATTCAGGTTCAAACGGGGAGTTTTGACAGTCTTAAACTTGTAAAAGCTTCTTCAACTATCCATATTATATTGTTTGTCTCATAATTTCGAAAGGTTCTCTTTCGAAGGTCGCCTCGTCTGGGAAAATTCTAGTTAAATTTTTCAATTACCTGAGTGTTATGAAGCTGTCATCCTGAAAATTTAAATGTTTTGACACATTGCAGGAATATTCTCTTTCTAATCCGGTAATCCTAAACACGTGCCATTATACCTATTCAGGTATACCAATTTAGGATAAGGCGGTAAGCCAAACAGATAAAGTAGAGGTAAGTTCTGAATACGAAAAGCAGGTATGAAAGAATCATTAAACCATAAACTAGGTACTAGGGAGGTAGAAAATAGCCCCCCAGATAGTTACAGGACAGATACTAAGCCTAGACTGGAGGCAATCTAGGGATGACGGCGACCCCCAGTACTTTTACTCAGCAGACGACACGTGTGCATCAGCTTCAGTATTTTGGGACTTTGCAGGAACGGCATTTGGTGCATTAATGTAGGGAAGGCCACATTTGGCTCGGGGAACCCCCACATTTATTGTGGAGCCATTGCATGGTATCTGCTAAACATATGCGCTGATAGGGGTGCCTTGCGTTAAGGCTAACGCTAATGGTATTAGCAGAAGCGAGCATCAGCAAAGTTTCGGTTCGTGCCGGCCAGATGTTCCTCAAAAAAGGGCGAAGGAAATTCCCAAAGGCACCGGCTGACAAGGAAGTCTCTTCCTGATTCTTCCGGCTAAACGATAAAGACTAAAGACTAAACTACCACAGACACATTTTTTTGGTTCTTCATTGGCTAGTTTAATGCTCGTTCTGAAAAGACAAATGTCAGTGGTTAAGTTTATATTACTTCCCAATAAAAGTGGACGCACTAATTAATATATACTAGCTTCCAGTATCAGGCAAAAATGCTTGCATCAGCTGGTGCTAAAGTAAGGCAAAAGGCTACGCAAAATAATTATTTTTTGTCCTGCTTCTCCTGTTAATATTTTCAAATCTAACCAATTTTCCTTCATTTTTTGACAAATAATCTCGTTCCATTTACCAAACCATTAGCAATATTTATCTTTATTTTTAACGCTCGAGGTATTCAAAATTTTTAAATTCAAAATTTTAAATTTGGAGAAGGGTTAGAGGGAAAATGGAGAACCGAAATCTATTGGATGTCGATTAGAATACGTATTTTTCTTCTTTAAACTGAAGACTATTTTTATCTTTCTAACACTTCACTGTTTGAAAGATTCTTCATATGTAAATATCATGCTTTTATATGATTTTTTTGTTGTTTTTTAGATAGAGAATAATATGTCGTCATAATTATAAAGTTTAAAAAAAGGAATTATTAAAGGGAAAAAGCACATGTAATAATAATAGATATTTTGGTGTGGCTGATCACAGGAATATAAATTAGTGCCATACAATTATTATTCACAGAATAAATAAAGGTTCAAGTTTTATTTTTTGTATTTACAATTCTATAACATGTCAAGACCTTTAATTTGAGATATTCTTGAAAAATCGGACTAAAAGAACAGCTTCCACTAGCTCAGTGGTTAAAAAACCGAAAATTCCTAATTTTTCACACACGGATAAAAAAAATACTATGACATAGCAAATTTTATTCCTTAATGCACAACTACATGCTAAGATCTTTAATTAATAATTTCAGCCATATTCGCCATAAATCGATTGCCAAACGAGGATAGCTTTAGCTATTGAAACGTCTCAAGCAATAATTGTATTCTAACAATAAATTACTATGTGGAAAGGCGTAAGGAAACGGAAAAAGTTTTTTCTCTTAATTGTTTTCATTTCTAACATGTTCTTATTTCTCTAACGTTTACCCATTGATAGCAAAGAAGCAATACTATGGCATAGCATATTTTATTTTTTAATGCACATCTATCTATATATCAAGACATCTCTGGAAATAATCGGACAAACAGGACAGGTTCTCCAGCATAGGTGTCTAAAAACGAAATTTCCACATTTTGTAACAAGATTGCCCGGCGTTGATCATTTTCCTTTTTAACATTTTCTCATCTTTCTAATTTTTTGCCCACTGATAACAAAAAAGTAATACTACGTGTTATAGAAAATTTTAATTTGTAATACACGCCTACACTCTATAATCTATATGTATCAGTTTTATTTAGCAAATCTTATTCTTGTACACACATATACATTCTAAAAGCTTCATGTTGAGCCCGAAAAAAACTAAATTTCCTCATTTTTCTTATTTTTTAATCTTTGATAACAGAAAAACATCAGGATGACGTAGAAAGTTTGATTTTTTTATCGCACATGTACATGCAAATACATTCACATTGAGTAATCATCAAAGGAAAATGATCTAAATGCAAAGATTCCAGCATTAGAGTCTAAAAAATGAAATTTCCTCATTTTTCAATTTGTGTTACAAATAAGTATATCAGGATGAAATAGAAAATATTATTTTTCTATACACACCTACATGCCAATAACTTCATTTTAAGCCTTCTCCGAACGAAATGGGACTAATAGAAAGGCTTCCAGTACGTATAATATAGTCGTCTAATTCTAATAAATAAAACTGCCTCATTTTTCAATCGGTAATGGCCAAAAAAACATCAGTTAGTCATAGCCAATTTTATTTGTTATTGCAGATCTACATCCAAGGATCTTTATTTTGAGCCGCCTTCGAAGAAAATCGGGTAATTTTTAGGGTATTATTAAATGTGTACAAAATAATTTGAATATCCTAGATTCTAGATTATTCTGTAATAGTGGAATATTCTTCAACATTCTAGACTCTTCTGGAATTGTGTATAACATTCTAGAATTTTTTAAATATCCTGGCATTATCTAGAAACCAGATTTACTAGACCTAGAGTATTATAAAATATTTCTGAATGTTGTAAAATTTCCTAGCATTTTCCAGATTTAGAATGATGAAAGAATGTTCTAAAAAAGAATATCCTACGGTCAGTCACACAGATGACCGACAGGAGTGACATACAGTTCTCCTTATTTATATCATATCAAACATGATTTTTTATTAATAAACATATAGTCACTTCTGTCAATCCTATTTCAATTCTAATTCGCCAATAAAAGAAACACTAATATTTATCTTTTCTTTATTTTCCAGATGTTCCACCAGACTCAACTTCAAGGTAAGAATCCAACATTTTTTCACAATATCCAAAATTCTTCAAACGACAGATCGAACCGTCTTCCGCAGCGTTTGTCGCATTACAGTTACTTATTACATATTCATTTGTCCGTAGCTTTTCGCTTGCAATATTCTTGAATCAGAAAATCGTAAAGTTCAAAGTATAAAAGCGAATGGCTCATAATCGCTTTCGATCAGATTGCGCGGCAATCGGGCGATCTGCCAAGAGCGGCACTTTGGCGAGTAATGCAATTTATTAGCGCGTCTGCCGTGCCGGTAGAAGTCTGTATGTGGCAGGTGCATTCGCCGGTTCGCTGACAAATCGCGACATGTTAGTCCACAGCCAAATTTCTCTCAGGGCCCTGCCATTTCTGCCAAAGTCTGGATCTGGATGACTCGACTCAGTCGCTGAAGGAACAGATGCTCCCGCGTTCGTCTCCATCTCCATGGACTTCCTATCCTCCTGATTAATGATACACTTCGCAGTCTGGTCGAAATATCTCGTCGCCCCTTCGCGGTGAATACAAACGATCTTTGAATCGTTGCACCCATTTGTCTGACGAACTTGCGTTACCAACAACCAAGAACCAACCCTCTGATCTTCTTTATTTTCTTACTCTCACTCACTCCACCAAGTACCAATTTCAGATCTTCTTCGAAATAGTAAACCAAGCTCCCTGGGTGTTCTGTATCCTACTTACTTCCTGCAAATGTTCCTCCTGTTCTTGTTCTTCTTCTTGCTTCTTAGCTCCTCGTTACCGTCACCCTGCCGAAAAATTAGTCTAGATGCTAATGAGTATAATCATTTGCATCGAAGTTCATAAATATATGAGTATGTTTTTGAAATAGGGAGGAACGGAGTGTCTTTTTTGGATAATTTTCATTTGAGTTTCAGAATGGAGAGTGTCTGGACTTCATCAATTCGACTTAGAAAAAGTCTAATTAACTAACTAACTAATGTTACAAACCCAAAAGCATAAAAATTCCGAAGAATTTGTATAAAGATTAAAGATGAAAATCAAAATTGATATAGCCTCTGAAGCCAAATGCAATAAGAAATGTCTGGAACTCGAAGTTCAGCCACACCAATTACAAAAACCAAACTGGCTTAATTCAGGTGTCCTAGTTGACCAGTTCAAAACCAAAGTTTAAAAACCACTGCAAAGCATACTTGGTAGTTTGAGCATTTGATGAGCACTGTACTTCCTCATAAACTGAGAAAAAAAGAATAAAGTTACGGTAGCAGAATAATTTTGTTCAGCACTTTTTGTTCATTTTATAAAAATTTGGTTGTGATTACTAAGAACGTGGTTGGTGTAACTTGAGGGAGTTTTTAAAACTATCTGTAATTATTTGCAATTTTCATTAAGTATGTATTTGTGTTCTCAAAATGGATTGAATACCATTTTTGTTGTCTTAGCACACTTTTTTTTGTATTGTCTTGCCCCTTATGAATTGCATTATGCGATGGCCCACACTCATGATAATAAACCTTGTTAATACGATCTTCAAGAGCTCTTTGATAATTTACGACTGTGGCATAATACCATCTGATCTGCGACCATACATGGCGCGCTTTTAAAGGCAATTATCTTTCCCTGCTTTTATTGTCTCGACCCGAGGCAAGATTTTTTTTTCATATTCAGGTGCTCTGCGAAACATCTGGAGGACAGTCTTTTTCTAGATTAGATTCAAAAGGATAGGGGGAAGACAAATTATGCTTAATCGGCTTAGTATTGTGGGTAGTGCATGTTTTATTCAAGAGGGGAACCTGTATGCACGGATGTTGTTTTGATTAAGAAATTATTTTTCCTAAAACAATGGCGTGGATTGTCCTCAGTGATTTATTTAATGTTTAGAATTTATGAAGAAAGGGGTATTCCGTTCCACATATTTTATAATTAATAAATGATAATTCTGGGAACTAGATAAACTATAAGTTATAAGCATTAAGTTATAAAATATTACTGTTTCATTATCAGGGATGAACAGATCCTTTGATATGGCTCGAGCAGGATACTATCGACTAGTTTATAATCTCTAAATATTTGATGGGTGAACCACGCGACCGGGGGCACATCTGCGTCTCTGTCAGCTTCAATTATTAAAGCACCATATGCTTCCGAGTTTCGAATTTTGAGCACGTCTGTAAGTGTCAGGTATCACCAAACACTGTGGAAGAATCGCCGAGGGGGAATTTGACACGAGCAAAATGCTTATCAAATTAAAAAAATGCGCAAGTGAAATTTTAAATTTTGAGTCTAGCATTTCAATAATCAGAACTTCTCCAAATGGTGGCAGCGGTGGGAGGCGCTCAACTACTTTTCCTTTTGTGCAGTCAATTAGGGACGTACATTTATATTGTAAAGTCTTTCTATTTGCATATAATTGCATTAAAATATAAACTTTCTGCACAATGCCAATTTTCATTTGATGACTGTGGCTTTCCAAGTCAAACTTTTATATTCCCGGTGTGTCAACATTGGTTATTGATTTAAAACACTTCAATTCGTCAAAGTCGAATTTGTGCGGGTTTCGTTTCTCCCTTTCTTTGCGTACCTTCCATGTTTCCATCATGCATTAGACGCGACCAAATGGCACTCGATACGAAACACAAATCCCCCATTCAGCTCGCGCGTCACGGCTGTTGCGACTCGACTTATTAAACGAGATTGCCCTTGTAAAACAGTTGGTCGCGGATTCCCCACCCCTTTTGTCTTTTGCTCACTTCAACAGCAGATGGGGATATCGGGGTGGCATAGAGAATTCACAACACAGGCAGGAATTTAATATAAAATATATACGACGTATCACAATGACAAGGTTCTATCTTGGGAGTCCGAATAAGACGGTCAATTGTACGGCGCAGCAGCTCCCTCTCCGATAAAGATCCTTTTAATTTACACACTCCAAAATCAAATTTTCTCCGGATTTTTATCTCAGACCAACCTAGGCCACTCTAAAATTTTGCGCCCTTTTTCAATTCTCCTTGCTAGTTCTATTCGATTGCAGAGTTGTCAAGCGAAAAAAAAAAGACAATACAAGTGAAAACGGACTTTTTCTTTAATAATAAAATAAATGCTAACTCGCCGTGCTGTCCGTGCAAATTTCCGCCCTAGGGTTGGTGTAAATACGTCACTAATCTTCTTATTTGGATACGTTTATATAAGCAGATAATCAGATAAGAAGCTCTTCGCCTGGGGTAATTGCTAGAGAGATTGATCGACGACCTGTGTTGAAGCGGTGCTGCAGAACGAAAGTGTTGCTCAATAAGAATCAAAGGAATTCTAGATTGATAAAAGTTTATACCTCCCCTTTACATCTCCTTCTACACTTCCCTTTCTCACGCTTACCCCTGCAGGGATTTGCCTTGATGCTATAATAATAATACTAAGTTTAAAAATCACTTTCATATTTCCGACTTTACACTCTTTCTCCTGTTATCCCTTTTCTCCTTTTTAAATAATTCTCTTTTCCCTGTTTTGAAAAAACCTCCCCATTTTTCGTTTTTAGGTTAAATTCCAACTGAATTAATAGAAACTAATGAGAAACTCGAACTATTTTTGGTTAAAAGTGAACTTTTTTTGGTTGAAATCTCTAGCGAAAATTACTTTTTTAAACGGAAAATTGAACTTTTCCATTATTGGTGAAAATTTATCTTTTTACATTCTCATCAGAGAAGGTATTAGATTTGTGTAAAATTTACCCCTCCCCCCACCTTCCCCGTTTTTGTCTAATGTCCACGTTTTGAGACCTTCTGAAACCAAAAAACAGGTTTTCGCGAATGTGCCTGTGGGTATGTGTGTATGTATGTCGATTTTTAGTCTGACAGCACGATAATTTTCGAAAGAATTGACAGATTGGACTGAGCTTTAGTATAGTCTTTAAGTGTCCTAAAATGAAGGTCACGTTCGTTAGCCAGCCATTTTGGAATAAAATTCAAAAAGTGAGCGCATTAAAAATATATTCGAGACCACTTTTTTTAAAGATTTAAAAATTCTATGTACGGACGTTCGTAGCACTCAAAAAGACGAGCAATTTATCCTCATGACTTTTTATTGATAAAATAAAAATTACTGGAATTATAGCATTTACAAAATTCCAAAAAACCAACGAAAATGAAGATTTTAAGCCAAAAAACGTACGATATGAAACAAAGTCAAGAGGAGAAAAAGATTTCTTTTGGAACGCTCTACAATATTGTCATAACAACTTTTTGAATTTTTTCAAAAATCAAAATTTTCCATTTTTATTGCACAAAAAAATAATGAAAAATCAAAAATTGCATTTTGCGGTTAAACTGTGCAAGGTATGAAAAAAGATGAAGAAACAAAAATTGCGCATATAAAAAAATCTGTAAATTTGTTATGGAACACTTTTTTATGGGATGCGCAGTTTTTGTTTTATTCGTAAAAAATAGCATTAAAAATAGAAAAATTAAATCTCTGGAAAAGCGGCGCACGGTACGTAAAACGATGAATAGACAAGAATTGTGCATTCAAAAAAGATCTACGAATTTTTTAACAGTCACTTTTTGATAGAATGTGTAGTTTTTGTTTTAATCGTAGAAAATAAAATTAAAAATAAAAGAATTAAATTTTGGGACAAACGATAGAAGCTATGAAAAAAATTAATAGACAAAAGTTGCTCACATAAAGAAGAGTTGAAAATTCGTCTTTTTGATTGGAAGTGCAACTATTTGATTTTTAATGTAACTTTATACGATACTTTATCCGAAATAGGCAGAATAAGCGCGAATTTATCTGCCCGAGGAATGGAAGTAAAATGGCGCTTGATTGTGCCGCGTACGCACGCGCGTAGGGCGATGTTATAAGTCCAAAATCCACTTCGTTGTTTAACGTAGTTTTAAAATGAATTCTTCTCACTCTTTTCTTTCACTTCTCACTCAATTCTTCCTCGTTGCTGTCACTTTGCGTGCCGCTCGTTACGGTACAATAAAGTGCTATTTTACTGACGCTCCGCGGGCAGGAAAAGAGTCCTTATTCTGCCTATTTCAGATAAAGCATTTTACATTCAATTCAATATGGTATCTAAATAAATTAGTTTTATTTACAAGAATTTAGTCCCTTATTATTTCACTATTTTCGTGAATAATCACCCTATTTCGCCTGTTTTGATAGCTATCGTATTTTGGGCTGTAAAGCCTGGTATTTTATATTATATAATTATTAATTAATATTTTTCATTACTTTAATTATTTATTTATAATAGGAGGAGAAATTTGAGTGAGGGGAGGGATAGTACGTTAATGCGGATGAGTAGGGGAGTTGGTGGTAGGAAGGGGCAGTAAGGGAAGTGAGGGAAAGTAGAGATTGGTGAAGTGGTGAGGGGGGAAATGAGAGGGAAGGAATATGGGAAGTAGTGGAATTTTTAGGGGGAGTAAGGGAGGGGGAGATTTAAACTAAGTAATTAATGTCATGATAGGTTATAAAACCCTTTTTTTTATTTTTAATATATTTTTTTTCATATTCCTTGATTTGAGGACAGAAGGAAACGTTTTATTCACCCTAGTAATAAAAAACAATCCTAAAATGCGAGTCGGAAGTGACATTTGAGATGTCGTTCGCAATAACTCTGCGTTAATTAATGCTGGGCAAAGTCAATAAATCGATTATGGTTTTGTTTTATCGGAAATGACGATACAGAGGAGAAGCGGAGTACAACACGAGCGAGGCGATTTCACCTGGGTTTCGCGGTTGTTTGCAATCACGTATGTTAGGCTGGGGTTCCATTGACTATGGTCGTCATTGTCAACAGAACGCGATGACATTCCCTTTGTTTGCGGTACGCACCACACGACTGACAAATCACTTTGAATGCTAACGCGACCGGATTCCCGCGCCCAGAACAACGTACGTTGCGCTTGAATTTTGCGACGGCCCTGGGTACATAGAGGCGTATGTAATCATGTACGTGACGCAAGTACCACAGGATGCCGTTATTTGTCCGAGATATCATCGATGTGTTTTACACGCTCCTGCGTTGGGCCAATAATATTGCAAGTTACTGCACCATATTCTCGAACGATTTACAATTTTCCAGTTTACAATGTAAGCACCTCATTGATCTTCCTTTTTTTCAGCTACTAATTCGCTATTCATTTTGCTTCAGGCGATTTAGGCTTTTATGCGTAAGAGCGACTAATAACGACAAAAGTTCATTCAAATCTTAGAAGGCTTTTTTTGTCATACCAAATACTTTCATCGTAATAAATTCTAGCAGACTCTGAAATTCTCTAGAATATTCTTAAATATTTCAGTATATTTAGTGTTTTTCTAAATTTTCTAGATTATTCTACAATACTTGAGAATGTTCTGGAATATTCCATAATACAGGGGTCACAATCAGTCCCCTATTTTCCTTTTCCCCCATTTTCTCCTTATTATTCTTCAAATTTCATATAATCCCCAGGCTGGCTGCTGGTCAGGAAAAACCTGGAAATCAGGGAAGAGTCGGAGAATTTTGTTGGCCAGGGAAAGTCAGGGAATAGTCAGGGATTTTGAAAACAAAATTGCTAAAATCAGGGAATTCCTGTTCGAAGCACTTTAAGCAACTGTCAAGAATAATCAGAGCTGTCACATAGTCACATTCAGTCACTTTTTTTCAAAGCTCTTTTTAGTCATTTTTTTAACAAAGTCAATTTACTATAGTCACTTTTTTCAATAAATGAACATATGGGTTAATGTTAACCACGGCTGAATTGAGGCCTATACCTATTGTTTAATTTTTCTTGAATTATTTTGATATATTTTTGAAAATTTCCTAGAAATTTTGAATCAATCATTTTGAATAGGTTTTTAAATGTGTTTAAAGATTTTAGGGTATTTGTTAAAATTCCATGGAATTTTAAGAGCTTTTAAAAATTGTTGAGGGGTTTCAAAAGACTTCAATGGATTAGAATATTTTAGGGTATTTTGGATTGATCTAGAATTCTCGTGTTACTTATTTAAATAACACGTTCATTCTGCAACACTGCTCCGACTCAGGCTGCTGATGAATCTCTCTAGCGATCACCCCACGTGGAGAGTCTCACAAAATTGTTATGTGTGGCTCTCCACTTGGGCCCATTAGTA
>JAABKJ010004040.1:0-24935 GCA_011634705.1 Andricus grossulariae
TTTTTGAAGCATTTTTGTGGGATTATTAGGAATCAATTGAAAACTATCTTCATCATTAAAGATATGCAACATTTTTTGAATATAAATATCAAACTCAATTCCCAACATACGTTATGCTCAATTTTTTATGTCTGCATCGCTTGCCGATTCTAAATAAAACCATTTCTCTAACAAAACCATAAAATTCTAAAAGTTTACACTTTTAAAAGAATAACGCATTTTAGAAATCGACTGTTGAACAGTTTTTACAGAATAATTTAAAATTGTCAGAAGCAACAGCATTAAGCAGTAGTAGGCACCGATGAAGACTTGAAAATTAAGATTTTCCGGTAAATTTTTCAAATTTTTGACTAAAGTATTTGGCAGTTAAATTTCTTTTCTTAACAGATACCATGTTATAAAGTTTAAAAAAATCTGTATGAAAAATATTTGGTTTTTGAGAGTCCGACGTAATTACTCTTACTTTTTAAAAAACTCTAATATTTTATCTGAGATATTTAATTTCAAACGTTTTTGTTTCAGAGAGTCCATCCGTTTATGGTAGAAAAGATAAAATGTAAATCGAATCAAAGAAGACCAGCAGTCATATACATAGATTTATCAGCAGAAAGATGTCCAGAAATTGTGAGGGCGAAGCGAGGATACAGAAAATACTACAAAATGGTAAAGATTCTTTCTAAAAATTAAAAAAGGCAACTATTCTAAAGTCAGCATGCTCTTACTTTTTTAGATTTTTAATTAAACATTACTTGCTTCATTCAGGGTGTCTAACCTACCTCAAAAACCTGGAATTGTTAATGGATTATATATCTGGAAAATATTAAAATGTCAGAGAATTTTTTCAAGAGCGTGTTTAATTTTTTATTTTAAACTTGCAATATAAAATTGAATAGCGATGATTTTTTATGTGAAAAAGTAGCTTTATATTACTGTACTTGACTATTTTGTTGAAAATTAGTTGTTTTTTTTTTGTTTGAAATTAATTTTTTAAACTGAATATTCAACTATTCTATTTTTGTTTGAAAATTGATCGTTTTTCGTTAAAAGTTTAAGTATCCGATTGAAAATTCGTTCTTTTTGGTTGAAATATCAACTACTACATTTTCTGTTCAAAATTCATCTTTTTTTGGAGGACGATTTACTGGGTTCAAATCATTTTCATTGGAAATTCATCTTTTTGGTTTGAAAAATGAGCTATTTTGTTGACACTTTTCGTTTGTTAAAAATTAATTTTTTTAAACTGAAAATATAACTGTTCCAGTTGAATATTCCATAGTTTCAGTTAAAAATTAATCTCTTTGGTTCAACATTAATTTTTTTAACTAAAAATTTAACTGTTCCATTTTGGGTTGAAAAATGATATTTTTTAGTTTTTTTTTTAGACTTTTTTGTAGAAATTAATCTTCTTGGTTGAAAATTTAAATAATCTGATTAAAGTTTCAGCATTTTAGTTGAAATTTCATCTTTTTGGTTTAAAATTCAACTATTCCAGTTGGAGATTCATCATTTTAGTTGAAAATTCATCACTTTGTTTAAAAATGTAACTATTTTGTTGAAAATTAATTTTTTTTTGCTGAAAATTCGTTTTTTTTTAAACTAAAAATGTGTCTAACTATTCCAATTGAATATTATATTATTTGTTAACTGAAAATTTAACTACTCAATTTTTGGTTGCCAACTTAACTTTTTTAGTTGAAAATTCATGTATTTTGTCAAAAATTCGTCTTTTTTACTCGAAATTAATCTTCTTGGTTGAAAATTCAACTATTTCAGTTAAATATTAACCATTTTAGTTAAAAACTTATCATTTTGGTTTAAAATGCATCTATTCCAGTTGAAGATTCACCATTTTAGTTGAAAATTCATCTTTTTAGTTGAAAATGGAACCACTTAGTTGAAAATTAAAATCTTTTGTTAAAAATGCATTTTTTTTTGTTTAAAATTCAACTATTCCAGTTGGAGATTCATCATTTTAGTTGAAAATTCATCACTTTATTTGAAAATGTAACTATTTTTTTGAAAATTATTTTGTTTTGCTGTAAATTAGTTTTTTTTAACTAAAAATGGGTCTATTCCAATTGCACATTATATTATTTGTTAACTGAAAATTTAACTATTCAATTTTTGGTTGACAACTTAACGTTTTTAGTTGAAAAATCAAGTATTTTGTTAAAAATTTGTCTTTTTTGGTCGAAATTAATCTTCTTGGTTAAAAATTAATCTTTTTGGTTGAAAATTCAACTATTTCAGTTAAATATTAACCATTTTAGTTGAAAACTTATCATTTTGGTTTAAAATGCGTCTATTCCAGTTGAACATTCATCATTTTAGTTGAAAATTCATCTTTTTAGTTGAAAATTCATATTTTTAGTTGAAAATAGAACCACTTGGTTGAAAATTAAAATCTTTTGTTAAAAATTCATCTTTTTGGTTCAAAATTCAACTATTCCAGTTGGAGATTCATCATTTTAGTTGAAAATTCATCACTTTATTTGAAAATGTAACTGTTTTTTTGAAAATTATTATTTTTTCTTAAAATTAGTTTTTTAAAACTAAAAATGGGTATATTCCAATTGAATATTATATCATTTGTTAACTGAAAATTCAACTATTCAATTTTTACTTGACAACTTAACTTTTTTAGTTGAAAATTCATGTATTTTGTTAAAAATTCATCTTTTTTGTCGAAATTAATCTTTTTGGTTAAAAATTCAACTATTTCAGTTAAATATTAACCATTTTAGTTGAAAACTTATCATTTTGGTTTAAAATGCATCTATTCTAGGTGAAGATTCACCATTTTAGTTGAAAATTCATCTTTTTAGTTGAAAATAGAACCACTTGGTTGAAAATTAAACTCTTTGTTAAAAATTCATCTTTTTGGTTTAAAATTTATCTATTCCAGTTGACAATACATAATTATAGTTACAAATTCATAACATTGGTTGAAATTTCTTTTTTGGTGGAAAATTAATTTTTTTTCAATTGAAAATTTCACTATTCCGTTTTTTGTTGAAAACTGATATTTTTTAGTTCAAAATTTAGCTATTTGGTTGAGAATTCATATATTTTGTTACAAAAATGTCTTTTTGGTTGAAAATTCAACTATTTGGTGAAAAATTCATATACTTTTTTGAAAATTCAATGTATCATAGTACTCACATTAATTTTACCTGCATATTCACTGAATTTTAAGTATAAGATAAAATAAAAATTTGTTTTAATTATTATTCAAATTCATGGTCTTTAGAGACAAATTCCAGAAATAATCAATTCTATTTTTCAAAGCTTTCTAAATTACACATATTAATTTGATCCCTAGAAACTGAAAAATACCTTACTTACAAAAAACTAGTGAAACTGTATACATATTCCGAGTTGATTGTTTTAAAAAATAAAAAATATTTGAATGGCTCCGTATTATGAAAAATTATACCTGCTCATTCATAAACTCATTTACACTTTCAGGAAGATTGTCAGCAAACGAATGAAGAAACACCAAATTACGAACAAACTCCTGAGTGGACAGATACATCAATAATCCGCAGACGGAGATCAGAAGAACCGGAATCTAGTGAAGTGATGAAGGTTGGTCACAATAATTCCCTCGTTATCGAAGACGAGTTCGATGCCATCGGCAGAAATGTTGCTGCAAAACTTCGAAATATGCGGCTTGACCAAAGAATTATAGCTGAAAAACTTCTAAACGACATTCTCTTCGAAGCACAACTTGGTAATCTTCACAGAGATTCGAACATACACGTTTGAGAGAAATGATTTATCTTTTTATTGAAGCATCTGGACTGGCGAGAATGTACAAAAAATAATTTTATCATAAATACTACAATATAATCGACAGTGGAACATGAGCAGCAACTTCAGTAAAACTAGTGAAAAAGTCTTGGAACAAAAAAAAAAGGAACCTCAACGCAACGAAGGTTTGCATTTATTTTGTCACTTTACTTATTACGAATCATAAGTTATTTATTATGAAATCAAATCTAAAATGAAACAAAATTTTGCCGCTCCCTTTATGGATTACGTTTTAATAGTCCAGTGCCCAAAGCCTTTACGAGTTTAATTTTTAATCTTTAATATTTTAAAACTGGACAGTAGGTTTTGTTGAGACACAAAATGCTGTGTATATGTATACCAAATTTATTTACATCGAACTTTAAAAGTTTACAGCGACGTTTATTAAAAAGCAATAGGTTTTTAGTTACATGTCATCGAGATTTTGTATATTTATTGCTAGATATGGGGAATTATTTCTCAATCGACCCAACTTTAAGACATGTTCATGAGCAGTCAGGATATTTTCAAAAACCTGTAACTAACTTTCTACTAATGTGATAAAAATTTTTTATCAGGGTTCTTGAAATGAGTTTTTACACCCTTTCACCCTATTTTACCACTAAAAAAATGTTTATTAAATGAGTTACAGGCTCTTAAAAATATTCCCAGAATATGAAGATAATCGAAGAATATGATTTCAAAGTTGGATCAGTTAAGAAATAATACCTCGTATGTAAGTTTTCAGACTGCAAAATGTCCAGTTCCACAATGACTGAGATAGAAGGCACCAAAAATGTTTGGCAAGCCTAAACGTATTTGCAATACGTTTGGAGATGCGATTGTATCGCACGTTTGAAGAAAATACTTCGAATTCACGAAAGTTACGCTTCGTTTTAAACTTGATAAGAAACGCAAACTTTTTAAGCAAAATGACTTTCGAGTTGCTTGTACATTTAATCAAAGCTACACATTACACAATGCCATGTTTTTTTAAAACATCGAAGACTATGAAATTCAGCATAGTCTTAAAATATTAAAATACCAGTCAAGAACAAATGCATATATATAGAATGATATCGATATTGTAAAGAGCATAAAATCTTACACTGTAAATATTATATTACCTAATGAGTAATGACTGTACTCCATTCTGTACTAAGTACAATACACGAAAGACGATTTCGAGAAGTTTGTGATGTATGAATATAAGTACGATAAAGTTATGTATTTTTAAAACGATGCACACTACAAAATGTCATTTGAATTGGAATGCAGCCGTTGTTATTACTACGGTAAGTCGTCAGAAATAGCCATTTGTAAAGGTAGTCCATTTTCTATTGTATAATATAAAATAAAGGATAGATTTTATTATGAATAATGGATAATAAATAAACGAGTGATGTTCCGAATGCGTAAATACTGTGAATGCCAAGCGAGCACCGACGTTTCATAATGCACAAATCGATTCTATGAAACTTCTCAATTGTCATCGAGTTCAGGATCATTTCCAAAATCCACAGTTGTCAATAATTTTCTAAAGCTTATCCCATTCAGTCGATTAGTGTCCACCGACGGACTCTCTTAAAATTAAATGTCCCCCTATAAAATCTATCTCTATTTCTCTCTCAAGTAGCGTAAATTCTTCGTTTTCCGGGTTTAAACATTGTGTGATAAACAGCCGTCGAAGAAATGCAGAGTCCCATACTGATAAATGTGATAGAAAACGCATAGTAGTACCAGAATCCAGTCCATTCGCCACAAAAGAACCAGACCAGGGTCAAAGCAATATTTTGCAACAACACCAACGTGCAATATGAAATTAGCCATTTGTCAGCGTACTTAAATTTGATCCTGTACTCAATCACGCTGAAAATGTAGACCAAGCCCAGCCACAAATTAACGAAGAAAGTCGTTGCGTCTTGATATTTTGCGTAGTAAAATAAATATGCAAGCATGAGAACATAGTGGGCGCCCAAGACACCAAGCAGATGAAAGGGAAAGTACTCGAAGAATATCGCGATGGAAAGAACCCGGGGTAAGATAAAAAGGAACCACCAAAGGAAAGAGACGAACTTTCCAACAGGTTCGTCTTCTTCTAGACCCTTCGTCGACTGCTTTCGTTTCGGGATTATCAAGGTTGAGAGTCTTTCTGATGGTTTTTCCTCTATTTCTTGTGTTGAAGTAGACCTCGCTGTTTCAGAGGAATCATTTACGACTGAATCTGGCCTTGGTGGAGCTGGCATGTCAGGAACAGGGATTGGTGTGAAGGAAGTAATTCTCCTAAGTGGAGTGGGAGGAGGAATCAGAGGCGCGTTTTTTGGAGGAAGTGGTGGAGTCGTGGAGATCTGACGTTCCAAAACTACTCGGGATTCCGATCCTCTGCCATTTGAGTGCTCATCGTTTGATCGCATGGAATTATCTGCTAGTGAAGGGCTGGTTGAATCTTTGGCTGGGGTTGGCGATGCTGCATGCAATGGAGTTTTTTCCTCGAGGCTGTTCAGTTCCTGAAAGAAAGTGGATCGATTATTTCTTTGTGGAAAAATCACTGGATCAGTTTCTCGGGAGCGGATGAAGATTTAATAGAGGTGTAAACAGAGTGTCTACCCGATCGATGATTTTAAATTCCCGATCCGGGAATTTTAATTCTTTTGGAAAATTCTCTTCCATTTTAGAATTATAGTTCTATTCGAAAATTCCCTGTTCCTAATCAGAATACTTTTCGAAAATTCCCCGTTCTAAGTCAAAATTGTAATTCTATTGGAAAATTCACTGTTCCAAGTGAGGATTATACTTCATCATACTTTTTTTGTTTGAAAATTCTCTGAACCAACTCAAAATTATCATTCTTTTCAAAAAATCCCCGTTCAAGTTAGAACTATCATAATTATGTTGTTGTGCCGGTTTAAGGAAAAATGCTCCACTAGGCATTACTTTTTAGCCCCCCCCCCCTTTCATATATTTTTCTATATATTTAATATTCAATCTCCTCAAAATAGGTTACCCAATATGTTAAATAATGACATTTTTGATTAGATATTACTTGTTCATTTTTTGAGAATATTCCACAAAATGTAAAACTAATTTTTCAAGACTTTGAAAAAAGAAGCTTTTAAGAATTTTGAAAGGTTTCAAGTGAATAAATTTTTTTTTTTAAGATTCCTGGGAGAATTAAAAAAGGTTTTTTATTTTGAGAAACAACATTTTAAATGATTTCGAAAAATTCAAAAAAATATTAAATATTTTAACGATTTTGGTAATTTTTAAATACTTTTTAACAAGATTAGGAAAGATTCGAATCATTTTGGAAAATCCTCAAGGTTTAGAAGTTTTTAAAATATTTCAACAAATTTTAAGCAAAATGTAGATTTTTTATGATTTCTCTTTAAGAATTTTGAAAGGTATCAAGTAAATAAAAAAACTTCTTTCGGGAAAATTTAAAATGATTATTTACTTTTTAAATTAATGATTAAAGATTTCAAAATATTTCTAAAACTGTCGAGAAAAATGTACAAGATTTTCAGGCGTTTTTTGTTTATTTTCAAACATTGTTCTAAATTTTAGGAATAATTTGAGGTAATTTAAAAAACGTTTAAAAAATTACTACTTTGTTAAAAAGTAACCGTCTTGCTTGAAGGATTCAACTATTTTGTTGAAAAATCATAATTTTTGGAAAATTTCAACTGTTTCTGATTTAAAATAAAAATCTTTTTTGATTTAAATATCAACTATTACATTTTTTCTTGAGAATTCATCTTTTTATGGAAAACCCAACTACTTGGTTAACAGCTGAACTACTTTGTTAAAAATTCATTTTTGTTTTGTTTAAAGGTTCATCATTTTAGTTTAAAATTAATTTATTTGGATGGAAATATAACTATTTCGCTGAAAATTCGTCATTTTTGGTTGAAAATTATTCTTCTTCGAAGAAAATTCAACTATTTTTTTGTAGAAAATTGGTCTCTTGATAAAAAATTCATATTTTTAAATTAACATTTACATTTTATTGTTTCACTTAGCATTACATTATTTTTTTGAAAAATCGTACCTTTTTTTAAAACAATTTCAACGGTTTTTCATTTAAATGTAAAATATTTTTTGATTGAAATATCAACAATTACATTTTTCCTTGAGAATTTAGCTTTTTCGGTGGAAATGCAACTGCTTGGTTAAAAGTTGAAATACTTTATTAGAAATTCTTTTTTTTTGGTTGAAAATGTAACTATATCGTTAAAAATTCGTCATTTTTGGTAGAAAATTAATCTTCTTGGAACAAAATTCAATTAGTTAATTTAAAATTAACTTTTTTGATTGAAAATTCATATTTTTGGGTTGAAAATTAAACTATTTTTTAGAAAATTAGTCTCTTTTGGTAAAAAATTCATATTTTATAATTAACTTTTACATTTTTTGTTTGTTTAGGATTCAAATATTTTGTTGGAAATTCGTATTTTTTGAATAAGTTTAATTGTTTTTGTTATAAGATTGAATTTTTTTCTTTGCAATATCAATTGTACATTAAATGTTTCGTTGAGAATTCATCTGGTTTGGTTGTAATTCAAATATTAGGTTAAAAATTAACTTTTATATTGAAATTTTGATTTGACATATCTGAAATCATCATAAACCTTTTTGAATTTTCTCAAAAACCGTAGGCAAATTATATTTAGGTATATAACATTAAAATCAAATAAACTGAATTGAATGAAGAATTTTTCTCAAAGAAAAATAAAAAATAGGTCAAGAATTGATTTCTGCAAGTTATTTTGATCTTCGCTTTTTTATTTTGCCCCACTCTGTGGCGCCCCTAATCATTTGACTAGCTTTGCCTAATGGGTAAAAGGGATTTAAAAACGTTGAAGATTTTAAAATATCTTTTTCATTGTTCGTTTCGTGACTGAACAAACTAAGAGTAATAAAATATCAGAACACTCTTAATATTAATTTTATCACTTTCATCATTTAGCTGAACCAATTTCCCGGTAATTTCCTGATGAAAAAACTCAGGCCCCGGTCAGGTAGACACCCTGAATAGTCTTAAAACGAACAACTCACTTGAATTCTGTATTTTTTCAACCATAAGGCCCAGGGTAGTTTTCTACCGTAAACTCGTTGACTTTCGTATCTTTGGAAGGACATAGTTTTCATTGCCATCACGGCAATGGAGACGAGGATGCATAGTATCTGAACTGCTTCTGTGGGAGAAAGGGCTTTACTTTAGTCAGTAAAAGTTCACAATAATTTCATGAGTTCCAATTTTAGGAATTAAATTATATTCCTTAAAGGACTGAATTTAAATCGTTTAATAATTAAACCATTTATAAAGTAGATAGATACCGGATTGTTGAGTGCGTTCAACTGTTCTTTCTCTGAAGAGCAAGTGAGTTTGAAGTACTGCTTGTGGAGCAGCCTGGAACCACGCTTGAAGGAAAAAGTATAATTCCATAGCAGCAGGTGCAGAGGCCAAGTTTAAAGTTTTTTTTCTTTCAGTGCCCGACAATCTGACCGCATCTACGATCAGGACTATTAATCCGGCAAATCTGGAAAAAAAGAAATTTTTAATTCCTAATTAGTAAATACCTAACTACCTACATATACCAAAAATTATCAATTTGTGAAATTATTTTTCAGAACTATTTTCACGTTTAGAAAGTCAAAGCGGATGACTCAGTCTTCTGTGAACATATGTCAATCGAAATTAAACTGACTAGATAACACTGAGTGAATATAAAAGATAATAAGAGGTCGATTGCCATATTGATAAAAGCTATTGAAGTCAAGTGCAAGAATATATCAGAAATAATACCTTGGTAATGACATTCCTGGGTTGCTACAAAATCCCAATTTCGAAAAATAACATTTTTTTCGGTATAAAAACAACCCTATACCTAGGATATCGATAATGTTAATGCAAAAAAGTTTGTTTCTACGTTTATTTTAAAGAGTTCTAGTGACAACAGTCATACAGAATTTTATAGGGGGTCATGTACAAATGATTTAAAATGATTTAAAACGATTTAAGACAGGGGATAAAATTTTACTGCTTCTTATGAGGGGGCGGAGGGGATCTTGTGTAACAAAACCTTTTATCAAAAAATAGCAAATCCACATATATTACAAACTTAGAGGTATTGCACTTTCAATAAAATAGATCATTTTTGACCAAATAGTTGATTTTCTAACCAAGACAATGAATTTTTAAACCAAAGAGATTAAGTTTCTGCCAAGAAAGACGAATTTTTAACAAAATACATGAAGTTTCAATTTAAAAATATAATGTTTAAGATACAAAAATTATTTTAAGCAAAAAAAGAAATTTTAAACAAAATAGTTAAATTTTAAACCAAACAGATGGAATTTCTACCAGGAAGATTAATTTTCTACCAAAAAAAAGACGAATTTTTAACCAAATAAATGAATTTTCAACCAAACCTAATGCATTTCTCAACTAATTGTATACACAAATAGACAAATTTTTAACTAAACAGCTGACTTTTCAACATAAAAAGATAAATTTTTAACCAAAAATGGAATAATTAAATTTTCACTTAAAACTCTTAATTTTCAACAAAATAGTTAAATTTTCAATCAATAAAGATTTTTCATTAAATAAAGAAAAAAATTAATCTAAAATTGAAAGAAAATAAATAAATTATCTATTGAAAAAGATAATTTTTCAAGCAAAAATGGAATAGTTATACTTTCAGTTAAAACATTAATTTGAACTAAACAAAAACAAATTTTCAACCAAAGAAATGTATTTTTAACTCAAATGAAGAATCTTTTACGAAAAAAGGTATTTTTAACCAAACAGTTGAATTTATAACAAGCAAAAAAATAATTTTCCATCAAAAGACAAATTTTTAACACAATACATGAATTTTTAACTAAAAAACATAAAGATTGAACCAAAAATAGAACAGTTACATTTTCAGTCAACACAATAAATTTTCAAACAAACAAAAAATTAATTTCCAACAAAATAATTAAATTTACAACCAAAGAAATGAATTTGAAACCAAAAAGGTGAAGTATCAACATCTTCAGCTGCAAATAGAATAGTTACATTTTCAGTTAAAAACAAATAATTTCCATGCCAAAAAGAAAAAATTGTCTACAAAACAGTTGAATTTTCAACACAAAAAGACGACTTTCTCTGGCCAGTTTTAAATTCCCTGACTTTCTAGAATTCCCAGATCTGTAGCAACATTGCATTCTTTTCAATGTTGCTGACAATAATTTTTGGTAGGACTTACGAATTTTTCACGGAAAAGATTTTAAATTTCTTATTATGGGTAAATCATTAAGATTTATTCATTTCTGAACAATTGCAGTAAAAATAGGACTGTATAACAATGTTTAATTACCAATCAGAAACTGAAAATGCTGAATTTTCATTTGAATTTTATCACGTTCCACGAACGATGGTTGCTTAGATGGCTTCTGAAAAGAATCTCTATGCATTTAATTCAGAGGTCATGCTTATTACGTGACCATGCACTAAACAAATTAAAAGCTATTTTAAATTCAAGGGAATATATTAGATCTTGTAATATATACATACGGAAGTTGAAATAAATTTTCATATTCAAATTGAAGAAATTAAATACTTCAGGGTTACCGAAAAACATCATTTTTTAAATTCCCTGACTTTTCCCTGGCCATTAATATTTAAAGTCAAGCATTATAAGCTTTTAACATTTTTAATATATAATCTTTTATAAATAGGATAAAACAATTTTAATTAAAATTTACAAATTAATTTATTTCAACCAAAAAACGATGACTCTCCTACCATAAAAGATGAATTTTCAATCCGCAAGGACGAATTTTCAACAAAACAGTTGAATTTTCGAACAAAATAGACGAATTTTAAAACAAAATAGTTAAACTTTCAACAAAGTAATTAAATTTTCAAGAAAATAGTTTAATTTTGAACCAAATTTTTGGATTTTCAACAGTTGAGCTTTAAACCCGATGATGAATTTTCAAGAAAAAAGTGATTTTCAACCTAATAATTTAGCTTTCAAAGAAATAGTTGAATTTTCAACCAAATGCTCCAATTTTTAATATAAAAAGATTAAACTTCAAACAAAAGCCATTTCATTTTCAACCAAATAGTAGTCAAATTTTCAAGCAAAAAAGATGAATTCTCAACAAAAAATGTAACAGTTGCATTTTTAACAAACAAAAAATGTAATTACTTCCGAAAATACTCAAAGTTTTAACCAAAGAGATGAATTTTCAAATAAAATAATGAATTTTCTAACCAAGAAGACAATTTTTCAACAAATAAAGATTTTTCAGTCCAGAAAGAAAGAAAAGTTCATGTAAATTTGTCGAAATTTTAAGCCAAAAGACGAATTTTCTGTAAAACAGACTAATTTTTCACCAAAAAAGTGATTCAAAGAATAGATTTTAAATAAAAAGCAGTTGAATTTAACCAAATAAGACGAATTTTCAAGAAAATAGTTGAATCATTAACCAAAAAAGATTAATTTTCAAACGAACAGTTGCATTTTTAGCCAAAAAATATGAAATTACTACTAAAAGAGGGATTTTTAAACAAAAAATACGAATTAAAAAAAAAGTTGAATTTTCAACAAAAAGTTCATTTTCTGCAACAATAATTGAATTTTTAACATAAAAATACGAATTTTCAACAAAACAGTTGAATTTTACCCAAAAGTGATAACATTTTAACAAAAAATTCTTGAATTTTCATCAAAATAGTCCAGTTTTCAAACAGAAGAGATTAATCTTCAACCAAAAACCGTTGAATTTTAAGAATTTTATGAAAATAATTGAATTTTTTAACCAAATATTTGAATTTTTAACCAAATAGTTGAATTTTCAACATGCAGACAAAAATTTTCAACAAAAGAGTTCCCTTTTAAAATTCAGAATTACAAATATCTCGTACTAAATCCCCTGTTCCAAATCATAATTACAATTATTACATTTTTATTTTAAAACGTAAATCTTTCTCTCTTAAAAAAATACACATATTTACAATTTCAGATAAATAATACTTTACGATATTCAGTGTACATCGACTGTGCTGTTTTAAGAAAAAATGCCCCCTTAGGCATTACATTTTCAGGAGCCCTTATGTTACCAAATATTTTAAGTAATGGTATTTTTTATTCGATATTACTTGTTTATTTTATGAGTACACATTATATAAACAAATATCATGTGTGGATGTTTAAATAATTCCAATCTTGAGAATATTTCACAAAATTTCAAACAAAATGTACATTTTTGAAGATTTCGAAAAAAATAAGCTTTTGAAGAATTTTGAAAAGTTTCGAGTAAATAAAATTTTTTCTCCAGATTCCTGGGAAAATTTCAAAGGATTTTTTATTTGGAAAAGTAACATTTCAAACGATTTCGAAAAATCTCAAAAGAAATCGAGAAGATTTTAAGATAATGTTGTTAATTTTTTAATATTTTTTATAAAGTTTAGGAAAAATTAGAATCATTTTGAAAGATATTTAAGTTTTAGAAGTTTTTAAAAGATTTCGACATTTTTTTAACAAAATGTAGATTTTTTATGATTTATTTTTAAGAATTTTGAAGCTATTTAAGAATTTTTCAAGAATTTGAAAGGTATTTAGTTAATAAAAAAACTTTACAAGATTTCGGGGCAAATTTTTAATGATTTTTTATTTTTAAAAATCAATTTTGAAAGAGTTTTCTAAGTTTATGAATATTTTGAGTTACTTTAAAGTGTTTAAACTAAAAATTGCTCTTATCTTAAATGTCAAATGTTACATTTTTAAAATTAATAACTAAAAATATAATAGTCAGAAGACAATAAAAAAAATTAGAAATAGGAATACAAAGAAAATCAATTACATACTAACAAGAATATTATATCAGGGTGACCGCGAAACTTTATTTTCAAAATTCTTTTATTAACGGAATAAAAATACTTAGAAAATTCAAATGCATTATCCTTGAAAGTTATTTAAAGTGCCTCTTATAGAATTTCCCACACTTTTTCCCAAATCCCTAAATTTCCCATCCATTTAATTGAGTAGAATTTAGAAGAATTCAAGTGAATTAAAAAAAAATCAAGAGTATTCCAAAGAATTCAGGATAAGTTAAGAGGAATTCAGAGTGAGTTTCAAATGAATTGCATAAATATTTGAAAATCTCTTCAAATTTGCATAACTCTACGAAAATTATCACTTCTTGTAAATAAATTCTTTAAAATCCATTAAAATATTAGAAAATCATGTACATTCGTTGATATCTTCTAAAATCCTGAAAAATTTATTAAAATACGAGAGCTTTTAAAATAATTAAAATTCTCGGAAATCTGATTAAATCGTTCCATATCTTCCGAGATTCTTTTAAACCCCATGCAATTGCTGTTAAATCCCTTGAAAATTTTGTAATCTCTTGAAAATGAATTGAAAAGTATTTTAAAATATCCTATTATATTTCAATCCCTTTGGTATTCTTTTGAATTATTGAAATAAATTAAGAATCCCTGAGAATCTCTTAAAATTTCCTAAACTATTTTTACTTTGAAATATTGTGAAATCCTTGGATTCTTTTAAAATACCCTAAAATATTTCAAACCCTTTGAAATCCCATCAACTTATTAAAATCTATTTACAATCCTTCGGATCCAACTTAGTTACTGCAATCAATGGAAAATTTCTTGGAATCTCTTGAAATACCGACACATATTTCAAATACCTTAAAATCCCTAAAATTTTTTTACATCTCTTGAAAATTAATTGTAATAAAAAAACCTAAGAACCTACAACTACAAAATCCTATAAATTAAAAAAAAACCCTACACTCTTTAAAATGTCTGGAAATATCTTGAAATATTCGAAAATCTTACGAAATCTCTCAATTCTTTCAAATAAATTCTTTAAAATCCATTAAAATATTAGAAAATCCTGTACATTTGTTGATATTTTCTAAAATCCTGGAAAATTTATTAAAATACGAGAGCTTTTAAAATAATTAAAATTCTCGAAAATGTGATAAAATCGTTCCATATCTTCCGAGATTCTTTTAAACACCATGCAATTTTTGTAATCTCTTAAAAATGAATTGAAAACTTAAAAAATACCCTATAATATTTAAAACCCTTTGAAATTCTTTTGAATTATTGAAAAAAGTTAAAAATGCCTGGGAATCTTTTAAAATTTCCTAAAATATTTTAAATACTTTGAAATCCCTTGAAAGGTTTTGAAGCTCTATGAAAATTCCTTTGTATAATTTAAAATACCTTAAAATATTTCACATCCTTTGAAATCCTATTAAGTTACTGTAAGCTCTTTAAAATTTCTCGTAAGTTTTTAAAAAGTCCTAAAATCTTGAAAGTCCCTTGGAAACCTTTAAAATATTATTGAAATGTACTAAAAATTCCTTGAATTCTTTTAAAATGCCCTAAAATATTTCAAACGCTCTGAAATCCCTAAATTTTCCCTGATTTCCAGGTTTCCCCTGACTATAGGGCCACCCTTCAGTTGTTTAAAAAAATTGTTAAAATCTCAAAGAAAAGAAGCAATTATATACATAAAAAGTACGTTACCTATATAGAGCGAAGAGAGGAAAGGCGATAAGATGACACAGTTGAAGTCCAAACCACGCAAAGGCACCTTTTGACACCTTATCATCATCTGTCATCCACCAATCTGGTCTCGAAACCGTCAAAACAAAATATACAATTGCAGGCAAATATATCAAGCTGATAGTACTGAATCCCCATATCGGATTCTCCTCTCGAAAATGCTGCACAGCAACCACCAAATCCGCAGAAAAATTAACAACATACAGAATGCAGTTCACGAGTGTTGGTATCAAAAACACTAAATAAATCTGCTCCGTCGACCTGAGAGGAATGTTCAGACAGCGAGTTGGCCTCTCCCGGCATATCGAATCCATTTCTCCAGTCATTCTCAAAAAAATTCTCTTTCCTTTCTCCTTTTTTGATCATCAATGAAGATATCACTTTTTCAATAGGAAATCCAGATCTTCTTTTCTCTGAGTGCATTCCGTACAAGTTTTTCGGCCCCTCGCATTGTGGAGTAAAATTCTTTTTACGGGTTTTACGAAATGCGTGAGAAATATTCTTGTCTAAAGATAGATTCCGGAATTTAAAGTACTTTTACCAAATCCTGCATCATATAAGTACTATTTAATTATACTCATTATAGTTACAAAATTTGTTTTGAATCAAGTAAATGTGACGGAAATGGATGTAAACAATGCTTCTCTGAAACCTTTTTTTTTTTTGGCCACGACTAAAATCTTCAAAATCTACTTACTTGTTTTATCGTGGTTTTCAAATCCGAAATTGGTCAATTTCAGTCTGAAACTAGTTATAATTTATTTATAAAGCACTATTAGTCACTGGGATGAGTGTCGACGCTCAAGATTCTTCACTTGGAGAAACCCGACTCATAACACCAAATCAAGAAAGAAATTGTGCAATCGTAGCACAATCTTGAAACTGTGGCGATAGAAATATTCTTAAGAATTATTCATATATCTGTCACTTTTTGAGATAAGAGAAGACTTCGTGAATGCTTTTAACCGTGATAAAAAGCACGCGTCGTTTCCAACACAACTCGTTACACGCACGACTTCTCCAGGTTCAGTCGCTCCGATTCACTCCGATTCTCGCTCTACTCTCTAATGACGAAGTAATAATTAGAGGATAATAAAGAAAAAAGGAATGGAATGAGAGTGGGGATGACAGAAAAACGGGACACAGGCGACAAGAGATGCTCCGTGGCGGCCCGTGTCACAGATGTTCGCTGACCAACTGCTGTAATCAAAAGATAACCTAATCTCTCAGTGTCTTATTTTCTCTTCGACATTGTACGTAATTTGTGCTCACATAGTTGCTAATTTTCTACTTTATACATTTTATCGTAAAAAATTAAATTTTAAATTCACTTTTTCATGTTTTCACTGAAAACTGGAAAAATGAACTTTCAACATTTTTTGAGTGATAAGTCTTCAGGCGCCAAATTCAAATGGAGCGACTGAGTGGCCGCAAAACTAAAAATTCCCTGATTGATTTTTCACTTTTCTTGACCATTAATATTTAAAACCCAAAATTCTAATCTTCTTACCGATTTTTTAAAATTGTTATTTTATTGTTTTAAATTGAAAATGCGAATTATATTATAGAATTACTTGTCCTTTTCCGAAATCCGTTGAAAATTTCGAAAAAATTTTTAATGGACAAAATAGCGTACATCAAACCAACTTAATTTCCTTAGATTATTATCATTGCTAAAATCATAATTACTCCTTTTTTTAAGAAAAATGAAACCAAAAGTTCAGTCGAATCTTCAAAATTTCATTTAATCAAATTTCGAAGATTCAACTTATTTTTTGAACCATTTTTGTCCCAAAAAAAGGAGTAATTTAAAAAAATTGTAATAATCTAAATAAATCAAGTTGGTCTTTGATTTACAATTATATTTTTATCTTTTTCCAAAAATCCAGTGTTCCAAGCTAACTTTGTATTGAAAATTCAAATATACGACTGCAGACCTCTACTGAAAACCCTGTTTTTTGCGCCCTTGAGAGAAGAGAGCATTTTTTTTGTCTAAAAAACGAAAATTCACGTTTTTTGTCAAAACGACACAAGATAAGAAAAAAGTAGAAAAAATATTTTTTTTTTTCTAAAAAAGATATAGAAAAATGTCTCTTGACACTTTTTTCTATCTTCCGTTATTTTCGAGATTTTTGCGAAAATATGTATAAAATCCTGTAAAATTTCTTTCGTTCTCTAAAATACGATTTTATGGTGTGATGAAAAAACAAAAAGAACTTAATTTAATAGTTTTACTACCGTGTTGGTGAAAGAATAGTGAAGAAATTTAGAAACAACGGAAAAGTATTGATTATTCAAAAAATACCGATTTCAAAGGAAAAAGAAAAAAGCATAAAAATTAAAGGTGAATGATAAAAGTTTCAAGTAAATTGAAAATAATTGACAAAAATCATTAAATTCAGTAAGATTGAAATGACTTAAAAAAATTCTCAGGAGCTCGAAAGAATTTGATGAAATGCATAATAATTCAGGGAAAGTTTAAGAGACTTCAGAATGAATTAAAGAAAAACTATTTTTTAAACCCATTGAACTGAATAGAATTGAGAATAATTCCAGAAAATTCCAAAAAGTTTTAAAGAATTCAGGATAAATGAATAAGAATTCAGAGTGAATTCCAAATGAATTTTATTATAAAAAATATTTCAAGTATTAATTAAAAATATTATCAAACCTAGTAACCTTTTAAAGTAACTATAGTAAGTAATAAAGTAATTTAAAGTAACCTTTTCCTGAAATCCTGGAAAATTTACTAAAATACCTTGAGGGCTTTTAAAATCCCTTAAAATCATAAAAATCCTCGGAAATCTTATAAAATCTCTTGGAATCTTTTGACATATTTAAAAATCTTATAATTCCTGTAAAATCATTCCATACCTTCCGCAATTCTTCACAACCGGATGCAATTTTTTTTAAATCCCTTAAAATGATTCAAATCCTTGGAAATACCTTGAATTTGTTTAATCTCTTAAAAATGCCTTCGAAGTTTTAAAAATACCCTAAAATCTTTAAAATCCTTTGGAATACCTTCAACTTATTGAAATCTATTACAAATTCCTTAGAATCTTTAAAAATACACTAAGATATTTAAAATCCTTTGAAATCTTTTGAAATACCTTGAAACTTTTTAAAGCTCCTGAAAATCCCTCGGAATTTTTAAAAATACCCTAAAATCTTTAAAATCCTTTCCGATTGCTTCAAATTATTGAAATCTATTTAAAATTCCTTGGAATCTTTAAAAATACCCAAAAATATTTCAATTCCTTTGAAATCCTTTGAATCCTTTTTTAAGCTTTTGAAAATTGCTTGATATTTTTTTAACAACCCTAAGTTATTTCAAATATTTTGAAACCAATTGAAACTTTCGAAAAATTCCTTGAAATTTTTTAAAATACCCTGAAATCTTTAAAATCATTTGGAATACCTTAAAATTATTGAAATCTATTACAAATTCCTTAGAATCTTTAAAAATACACTAAAATATTTTAAATCCTTTGAAATCTTTTGAAATACCTTGCAACTTTTTAAAGCTCCTGAATATCCCTCGGAAATTTGAAAAATACCCTAAAATCTTTAAAATCCTTTGGAACTGCTTCAAATTATTGAAAGCTATTAAAAATTCCTTGGAATCTTTAAAAATACCCAAAAATATTTCAATTCCTTTGAAACTTTTTAAAGCTCTTGAAAATTGCTTGATATTTTTTAAACAACCCTAAGTTATTTCAAATATTTTGAAACCAATTAAAACTGTTGAAAAATTCCTTGAAATTTTTTAAATTACCATGAAATCTTTAAAATAATTTGGAATCGTTTCAAATTATTGAAATATATTTAAAATTTCTAGGAATATTTTTAAATTTCCTAAAATATTTCTAATCCTTTGAAATCCCTTTAAATTTTATAAAGCTCTTGAAAATTCCTTGGAATATTTAAAAACACCATAAAATACTTCAAATCCTTTAAAAATCTGTTGAAATCCTTTGACACGTTTTAAAGCTCTTGAAAATTCTTTGACATTTTTAAAAATATCCTAAGAAATTTCAAATCCTTTGAAATATATTGAAACGACTTGAAACTTTTGAAAAGTTCCTCGGAATTTAAAAAAATACCCTCACATGTTTTTAATCATTTGGAATTGCTTTAAACCTTGAAGCTGTATAAAGCTCTTAAAAATTCCTTGGAATATTTAAAAATACCCTAAAATATTTCAAATCCTTTGAAAATTTTTTAAAGCTCTTAAAAATTCCTTGATAAATATAAAAATACCCTAAGATATTTCAAACCCTTTGAAATATTTTGAAACCCCTAAAAAAAATGCACTGACTTTTAGATTTTTTTCTTCAAAATCTCTCACTTCGCCTGACAAACAAAATTTTATGACTTTCCAGATTGTCTTTCACCTGCTAGGATTCTTTTAAAAAATATTTTTCATATAATTTTCTAATCAAAACTTGTTTCAGCAGATTGATTTATTTAAATATTTTAAAAAATTAAACGTTTAAAAAATATTATATGAAAACATTTATAAACCAAGATGGAAAGTTTCATCCAACTATTCTTTATTGATCAACAAACAATAAAACTCCATATTTTTTAAACAAAACTACTTCCATGAAATTTTAATTAGATGTCTTTAAATTGAATTGCTTGAAAAACGTGGAAAATCAACTCTACCAGCTTTCTTTTTAATTCTACCTGAAAGATTTTGCTAAAAATGAGAGAGATATGCTTACAAAATATTTTATTCACATTAATCTAACTTATCTAATAAAATCTATATACAATTTAACCATCGGCTGGTTGTAGTCCTTTCAAAAAAGCATCATATCTTTCGAATACTTCTGATTGTGGATCTAGTCTATTCACCTGGTCATCGTACTTTGCACCGACTGCCCATAAACTTTCCAAATCAAAAATTTTTCTGGTTTTCTTAGAAAATATGTGAAGTGCGATATTTCCTAAAAAGATGTAACTAGTCAGTATCAATTACTTCTTACTTCTGATAATCTTTTGACTTAACTGATCATTGTCATATGTTCATATTGATTATACCTAAATCTAAAGCGACCCAATCTTTCGAATTCTCTCCCTCAATTTTGGGAATTACGTCTCCAGGATGTCTTTTTAATTTGTAGACTTTACGTACGAAAGTAGCCAGGGCGGTCATATGCCTGGCTGATTTTGCTGTCACTACGACAAGGTAGTCTACGTATGCATATTCCGGTGGCACAGAAACTACGAAGACATCTTGTGCACTATCCTTTTTCAGAACTTCAATCAGATCTTCGATTTCGTATACGCCAGTAATACCACCTGGAGTTTAATTGATTTTTAATCAAATAGATGTCGATTTTAATTTTGTTTTAATCAGTATATTCAGGTACTGATTCTTGAAAGAAATTACAGAAAAAAAAAAATAGGGAATAAGATAATTTTATCATGTAGTTTAAAATGTTGAGTGCACTATAAAACATGTAAAAAAATACATTCTGGTGTTGAAAAGTGTTTACGTTGATAAATCAGGTAAAATTGTACAAATATTTTACTGTAAAACTCCATGATTTATGAAAACAATTCTTTAAAAATTATTTAGGAAACAGCATGATACCATATCACACGTTTAATTGATTTTTATAGCGTGTATCAAACTCAAAATAGACATTTTTACTTATATTCTCGTTGAATTGCTTATCCCGTTTGAATAAATTATTAACAAGTAATTGCAGAGGGGCGCAAAACTTTCTCAAAATTCCCGGAATAATTTTTTATTTTCCCTGAATATTAATATTTAAGAATCAAAATTCTAATCTTGTAACATTTTTAATGTAGAACCTTTCATAAATGGAAAAAATAATTTAAAAATGTTAATTTATAACTTTTTAATGTATTATTCTCAGGGCGGCCACAGACAAATTTATTCAAAAAAAAGTGACTAATGTGCATTAATAATGTCACTAGTGTTATTTTGAATTTTAAAAAATTCAAAATTCATCGATAAGACTTGAAAACAATTTGAGTTAAATACAAATGAATTGGAAAAAAATACAAAAACCTAAAAAAAACTCCACTGATTTCAGTAAAATTGGAGAGAATTTAGAGGAATTGAAGGATGATGAGAAGAATTCAATAAAATTCAGTCAGAATAAAAAAAAACTCAAGTGAATTGAAAATAATTCAAAAATATGAAAAAAGCAATTGAATTCAATAAGTTTGCAATGAGTTTCGAAAAATTCAAAAAGATTTGATGAAATGCCTCAGAATTTAAGGTGAAGTTAAATGACTTTAAGATGAATTAAACAAAAATTTAAATATCCATTTAATTGAGTAGAATTTAGAAGAATTCAAGCGAATTAAAAAAAAATCAAGAGTATTCCAAAGAATTCGGCATAAGTTAAGAGAAATTCAGAGTAAATTCCAAATGAATTGCATAAATATTTGAAAATCTCTACAAATTTTTAAAACTCTACGAAAATTATCACTTCTTATGAATAAATTCTTCAAAATTCATTAAAATATTATAAAATCTTGTACATTTGTTGATATTTTCTAAAATCCTGGAAAATTTAGTAAAATACTACGAGAGCTTTTAAAATAATAAAAATCCTCGGAAATCTGATGAAATCGTTCCATATCTTCCGAGATTCTTTTAAACCCCATGCAATTTCTGTTAAATCCCTTGAAATTTTTGTAATCTCTTGAGAATGAATTGAAAAGTTTTAAAATATCCTATTATATTTCAACCCCTTTGAAATTCGTTTGAATTATTGAAATAAATTAAAAATGCCTGGGAATCTCTTAAAATTTCCTAAAGTATTTTTACTTTGAAATATTGTGAAATCCCTTGTAACTTTTTGAAGCACTACGAAAATTCCTTGGTACAATTTCAAGTACCTTGAAATATTTTAAATCCTATTAAGTTACTGTGTAAGCTCTTTAAAACTTCTCTTAAGTTTAAAAAAAATCCTAAAATCTTTAAAGTCCCTTGGAAACCTTTGAAATGATTGAAATCTACTAAAAATTCCTTGGATTCTTTTAAAATACCCTAAAATATTTCAAACCCTTTGAAATCCCATCAACTTATTAAAACTATTTACAATCCTTCGGATCCCACTTAGTTACTGAAATCAATGGAAAATTCCTTGGAATCTCTTGAAATACCGACAAATATTTCAAATATTTTATAATCCCTTGAAATTTTTTACATCTCTTGAAAATTAATTGCAATAAAAAAACCTAAGAACCTACAACTACAAACATCCTATGAATTAAAAAATAAACCCAACACTCTTTAAAATATCTAGAAATATCTTGAAATATTCGAAAATCTTACGAAATCTCTCAATTATTTCCAATAAATTCTTTAAAATCCATTAAAATATTATAAAATCCTGTACATTCGTTGATATTTTCTAAAATCCTGGAAAACTTATTAAAATACCACGAGAGCTTTTAAAATAATTAAAATCCTCGGAAATCTGATAAAATCGTTCCATATCTTCCGAGATTCTTTTAAACCCCATGCAACTTCTGTTAAATCCCTTGAAATTTTTGTAATCTCTTGAGAATGAATTGAAAAGTTTTAAAATATCCTATTATATTTCAACCCCTTTGAAATTCTTTTGAATTATTGAAATAAATTAAAAATGCCTGAGAATCTCTGAAAATTTACTAAAATATTTTTAATTTGAAATATTGTGAAATCCCTTGTAACTTTTTGAAGCTCTATGAAAATTCCTTGGTACAATTTAAAATACCTTGAAATATTTTAAATCCTATTAAGTTACTGTCTAAGCTCTTTAAAACTTCTCGTAAGTTTAAAAAAAAATCCTAAAATCTTTAAAGTCCCTTGGAAACATTTAAAATATTATTGAAATCTACTAAAAATTCCTTAAATTCTTTTAAAATACCCTAAAATATTTCAAATACTTTGAAATCCCATCAACTTATTAAAATCTATTTAGAATCCTTCGGATCCCACTTAGTTACTGAAATCAATGGAAAATACCTTGGAATCTCTTGAAATACCGAAAAATATTTCAAATACCTTAAAATCCCTTAAAATTTTTTACATCTCTTGAAAATTAATTGCAATAAAAAAACTCTACGCTCTTTAAAATGTCTTGAAATATTCGAAAATTTTACGAAACCTCTCAATTCTTTCAAATCCATTAAAATATTAGAAAATCCTGTACATTCGTTGATATTTTCTAAAATCCTGGAAAATTTATTAAAATACTACGAGAGCTTTTAAAGTAACTAAAATCCTAGGAAATTTGATAAAATCGTTCCATATCTTCCGAGATTCTTTTAAACCCCATGAAATTTTTGTAATCTCTTGAAAATGAATTGGAAACTTTTAAAATACCCTATAATATTTCAAACCCTTTGAAATTCTTTTGAATTATTCATATAAATTAAAAATGCCTGGGAATCTTTTAAAATTTCCTAAAATATTTGTAATATTTTCAAATCCCTTGAAAAGTTTTGAAGCTCTATGAAAATTCCTTGGTATACTTTAAAATACCTCAAAATATTTAAAATCCTATTAAGTTACTGTAAACTCTTTAAAATTTTTCGTAAGTTTTTAAAAAATCCTAAACTCTTGAAAGTCCCTTGGAAACCTTTAAAATATTATTGAAATCTACTGAAAATTCCTTAGATTCTTTTAGATTACCCTAACATATTTCAAACCCTTTGAAATACCATTAAAACTTATTAAAATCTATTCACAATTCTTCGGATCCCACTTAGTTACTGAGATCAATTGAAAATTCCTTGGAATCTCTGGAAACACCGACAAATATTTAAAATACTTTAAAATCCCTTGAAATTTTGTACGTGTCTTGAAAATTAATTGCAATAAAAAAACTTAAGAACCTACAACTACAAAAATCATATGCATTAAAAAAAACCCTACACTCTTTAAAATGTCTGGAAATATCTTGGAATGAAATTGAATTGAATGAATTCGCTGAAATCCTGGAAAATGTATTAAAATACACTGAGAGATTTTAAAAACATTGAATTCCTCTGAAATTTTTAAAAATATCTTAACACCTTATAGATCCTGTAAAATCGTTTCCAGGGTGGCCACTATTTTTTAAATTATTGTCTCCCGGTTTTCTCCCGGTAAATATTCGTGATTTCTCCCGGTTTATAAAAAATATATACTCGATAAGCATCAGCAAACTTTTTTTCCAAGAAATCTCTTGACTTTGAATCATATAAAAATTTAAATATCTTTATTAAACCAATTTTTCAATATTATGTTTTAAGCATTTTTTAAACAATAATTATTCATTTATAACTGAAAACGTGGACAATTACAAAAAGGAGTTTAATAATATTGTGTGATTTCTAAGTCGAAGTGCTAAAAATTAAACATTTTTTTTAATTGAAGAATCTCAAAATTGAATTATTTCGAATTAAAATGTCGAAAATAATACAATATCAAAACGTTAAAAATGGAATATTTTAAGATTCGAATTGTGGAAAATAGATCATTTAAAATTCAGAGGAATTGAAATTCTATTATTTATAATTA
>JAABKJ010004041.1:0-24933 GCA_011634705.1 Andricus grossulariae
ATGTAGGGGTTCTTCACAGAGCATGAATCCTATCACCGCTGGGGACCTAATCCTCATTGCTTCCGTCACACCCCTAAACTCTAGCGTTTGTAATCGTCGCAGCCGCCTGTTCTGCATCGTTTTAAGATGCCCCCGTAGCCACCAGACTACGCAAGCGTGTAGGAATCTTGGTTTGAGGCATACCTCGAAGCCTCTCGAGAGATGACTTCTGGAGGGGTATTGCTGAAGGCACCCTCTATATCTGAGAAGGTACTATGCCATACTTCCACGCCGATGGCACGTGTTTTAGGATAGTGCTTGGCCTAACTAGTTTTGTCAGTGGAAGGATGACGAAATCCATACCCTTTTCTAAGTGCGCTGGATAGAGGTCATCCGACCTGTTGATTTAGAGGAGCAGAAGAAGAGAACCTCACTTCTACATATCTACCTCTCTTTCTCCCCCCTCTTTCTTCTCTTTTCTCGGGGCAGCTACAGCTGCTACCCTTCGGGCTAGGGGAATTATTTTTGGTCCGTCAGTGTGTTCTCTCTAAATTTGAATTAGTAGAAATTTTACTAATTCATTCAGTACACCTAATTTTAATTCATGAATCAGTTATTTTCAGAAGTTTACTAATTTTAACAGTAAAAATACCGTAACTGAAGTTGATCAGTTATATCGTAACTGCAGTGAATCCATTATAGACTTAGAATAAATTGATAGAGGAACAACTTTTGAATTAAGCTTTCATTTGTACTCCAATATTATTTATAATGATAAAGTATTTGAAAATGGTGCGCAAATATATTTTGAACATAACCTCGTAAAATTGACTGATTTCTTCAATACAAATATAACTGATCAATTAGTAATTATCATTTTACTAATCCAATCAATACAATTCTACTAATTATCAGTGACTCAATTCTAGCTACAGCAATTAGTAGAATTTAACTGAAAATTAGTTATATTTTACTGATTCAAATGAAGAGAGTTGTGCATAGCCGTGATTTTAAGAACTTTTCATGTTTTTCACCTTTTTTTTTATAAAAAATCAATTATGTTATTTTGGCTAAAACACGTAGTTCAATTTTTCAGGAAATTCCCACTTTCATTTCCCGGAATAAATACCTTTTTTAACAGAACCTTTTTAATGCTAATTCTTTTCTTGTACAAATATACTAGGAGAAGCCTCAGTTAAATTTTTAGCTAATTCTATCTAGAAAAACAAAACTTATTAATATTTTGTATGAAACTTGGCATTTTTCAACTTTATGCAATTTCAACCATTTTTTTTTATTTATTTAAATTTAATGTTCAGCTATATGCCACATCTGCGGCATGTCACATCTGAGGCATGTCACATCTGCGGCATGTCGCATCTCTGGAATGTCGCATCTGCGGCATGTCGCATCTGCGGCATGTCTTATCCGCGGCATGTCACAACTGCGGCATCTCTACCTAGCGGCTTCTCTTCCGCGCGGCATTTCTCACAGTGAAATTTAAATTTTTGCGGCATCTCTCACCAGTGTCAAGTCTCCCAGTGGCATCTCTCACCTCCAAAAAAAAATTTAAGTCCAAATAAAAATCACAAAACTGTGGCGAGTCTCCCAGGACATATTGTCTCCCCGGTGGCATCTCTCACCCGGCAAAAATTTTCAAGTCCATATTAAATTGACAAAACTGCAGCAAGCCTCCCAGGACTAATTGTCACATCTGCGGCATCTCTCTCCCGCGGCAAGTCTCCCAGCGGCATCTATCGCCCAAGACAATTTTCTATGCAGTAGTAAAGATGGCAAAACTGCGGCAAGTCTCCCCAGCGGCATCTATCGCCCAAAAAAACTTTCTAAGCAGTCGCAAAGATGGCAAACCTGCGGCAAGTTGCCCCAGCAGCATCTATCGCCCACGAAAATTTTCTAAGTAGTTCTAAAGATGGCAAAACTGCGGCAAGTCTCTCCAGCGGCATCTCTCACCCAAGAAAATTTTCTAAGCAATTGCAAAGATGGCAAAACTGCGGAAAGTCTCTTCAGCTGCATTTCTCACCCAAGAAAATTTTGTAAGTAGTTGCAAAGATGGCTAACCTGCGGCAAGTCTCCCCAGCAACAGCTATCGCCCAAGAAAATTTTCTAAGTAGTTCTAGAAATGGCAAAATTGCGGCAAATCTCCCCAGCGGCATCTATCGCCCACGAAAATTTTATAAGTAGTTCTAAAGATGGCAAAACTGCGGCAAGTCTCTCCAGCAGCATCTTTCACTCAAGACAATTTTCTATGCAGTAGTAAAGATCGCAAAACTGCGGCAAGGCTTCCCAGCAGCATCTATCGCCCACGAAAATTTTCTAAGTAGTTCTACAAACGGAAAAACTGCGGCAAGTCTCCCTAGCGGCATCTCTCCCCCAAGAACATTTCCTAAGTAGTTCTAAAGATGGCAAAACTGCGCCAAGTTGGGTGAGAGATGCCGCTAGAGAGACTTGCCGCAGTTTTGCCATATTCACTACAGCATAGAAAATTGTCTTGGGTAAGGGATGCCATTGGGGAGTCTTGCCGCAATTTCACCATCTTTAGAATTACTTAGAAAATTGTTTTGGGCGATAGATGCAGCTGGAGAGACTTGCCGCAGTTTTACCATCTTTGCAACTGCTTAGAAAATTTTGTTGGATGAGATATGCCGCTGGAGAGACTTGACGCAGTTTGGCCATGTGTACAACTACTTAAAAAATTTTTGTGGGCGATAGATGCTGCTGTGGAGTCTTGTCACAGTTTTGCCATCCTTAGAATTACTTAGAAAATTTTATTGGGCTATAGATGCCGCTAGAGAGACTTGCCGCAGTTTTGCCATCTGTGGAACTACTCAGAAATTAGTCTTGGGCGACAGATGACGCTGGGGCGACTGGACGCAGTTTTGCCATCTTTGGAATCACTTAGAAAATTTTATTGGACGATAGATGCCGCTAGGGAGACTTGCCGCAGTTTTGCCATCTCTAGAACTACTTAGAAAATTTTCGTGGGCGATAGATGCCGCTGGAGAGACTTGCCGCAGTTTTGCGATCTTCGCTACTGCATAGAAAATTGTCTTGTGCGAGAGATGCCGCTAGGGAGACTTGCCGCAGTTTTGCCATCTTCAGAATTACTTGGAAAATGTTATTGCGCGATAGATACCGCTAGGGAGACTAACCACAATTTTCGCATCTTTAGAACTACTCAGAACATTTTCGTGGGCGATAGATGCCGCTGGGGAGACTTGCCGCAGTTTTGCCATCTTCACTACTGCATAGAAAATTGTCTTGGGTGAGGGATGCCGTTGGGAACACATGCCGCAGTTTTGCCATCTTTAGAATTACTTAGAAAATTTCATTGGGTGACAGATGCCGCTGGGGAGACCTGCCGCAGTTTTGCCATCTTTGCAACTACTTAGAAAATTTTCTTGGTCGATAGATGCCCCTGGGCAGATGTGACATGCCGCAGATGTGATATGCCGCAGGTGTGACTTGCCGCAGAGAGACTTGTCGCACGTGAGATGATATGGACCATTCTTTTCGTAGGAAAGGTGAAGAAAATTCTAATTTTTTAGAATCCCTTATACTATATCGCTTATTATATAGAATTTGTTTATTTTAGAACTTACACCTTAATTTTTTTAATAATCATTTTCTCTAAATAATTTTGTTTACAATTGTGTTATGGGTAGATATTGTTTTAGATCGATTTCGTTAAGATAAGAAAACACTGATTAATATTCAGTGACCTCGTGTAAGGATTCGAAAAATTAGAATCCACTCTATCATTCCTATCCAAAGGAGCAAGAAAACAAATAATTATCACCCTATGCCGACAAAAAAGCCTTACGTGTAAAGCTGACCAAGAGAACAAATTTATTAATATCACCTTATATTATATTAATATTATATTAATATCACACAGTAATAAAAACTTTTTACTTTTGAAGCTGAATAAAAAAAAATGAATATCAACCTGTGTGAACTGAATCAGAAAACAAAGTAATATCACTCTGTAATAAAAATACTTGCGTGTAAAACTGAATACAATCAAAAGAAAATATAACAAAATAATAAAAACATCATTTATTTTTTATTTACTATTACTTTCTGACGTTGAGATGTGGTACAATATTTATCGATTTTCCCCAAATTTTCTTAGATATTACTTTCCTCGAGTTTAAATTCTATGCAAAAATAGCAATTTTCAATGTAAGTTAATGGTCGTGGCGCAATTTGGAATTTTCGTAGCAATATTGTGGATTGCCGAGAATTTTATATCTGACTTGCTTTTGATAAACTCTGTCCAACAACTCGAGGCCAATTATACAAATTGGGTCAAGTTGGGAAAGAACATTTAAATTAGCCCTTACATCCCTGTTGTTTAAACTAGCTAACAGTGATACCCTAGGTACAGGAATGGATACTATATTTCACCCTTGACGAAATTGCATGCTGTTTTTTATGTGCAACCTTTTAAAATGAAACCATAGGTTTTCTAAACTCAAACGCGAACCAAGGAATAAATATTGAGTCAGTATTTCACTGATACTCTAACCTTATGAAAATTCAGGTCTCACAAGCCCCAGATTTAGAACCTGGTAAAGGGTGTGACTAGGATTTTCTAAAGCTTTTTCTCAGTACTTATTCAATATTTTTTTCTATCTCATTTCAACTTTTGATAGTCAATCTGGCCAGTAAAATTCAGATCGCACAAGTCCCAGATCAGAGACCTGGTAGAGGGTGCGATTAGGATTCCTGATTGCCTTTTGGCGATTTTACAAAAAAGATAGTTGGGTTTTTCCGGACTTCCCCTTAGGGGGTGCTGGTGCAGATCTGAGTCCCTTATTTGGTAGGTCAGCCTAGTGCCCCAGGTCGAAGACCTGGTAGAAGAAGGCTATTCGTTACCAAAGAGAAGCACGCACTCCACACCATACACACAATAAGGAAAGGTCAGCTCCATATAATGTTATTTGTAGGGAATCTTATAAGAAGAGGAAATATTTAGATTTGGTGTTCTTTTGGAACATCAGTCTTAATCACCTTGTTATTCTAGGTGCTTAAACTACCCTAAGCTCGAAAAGCGCGCAGATCTGCGTTAAAATTAGGTCCACCTTCCGAAGAAATCCAGAGATGCCTATCCGTTGACCTTTCCGCTATTCGGTCTTGCGACGAGTGAGTCTTCAATTGTCGCAATCCTCTCCATATGCTGCCAACGCGCCTTGGTCCCGCTGGTCTCCCTACCTTCTGGCCCTGTCATGCACACAGCAAATTATCGATTTTTCCTACTGACCTGGTGACCTATATATTCGCATCATTATTCAAGTAGCTTGAGCTGTTATTTCTATCCTGCTTTTTATTATTATAAATATGGGGATGCATCGAACGGTTTCAAGTTTAACCAAAAAAACTGAGCGTTAGGCAAAATGCCGTGTGAACCTGAATTTAAAAACCAACGAATATCACCTCATCTAGCGCCGAGGCGCATAATAAGGGCCTTTACGCGACGAGCGGCAATGCTCGATCGAAGCCGAGGCGAGATAAGTCCTGCGAGCATTGCCGCTCGTCGCGTAAACACCCGAATTGTGCACATTGACGCGTATACTATTTCGTTTGACGACGGTGCATTTACAAGTTTTGTTGCGACAGCTTAGAGTTTCGTTATGTTGTACATTACGATTTAGCGGAGTTTACTGCGAAGAGTGATCGTCCGCTGTATCGTAACGTACAAAATTACGATACTCAGCGCTGTCACATAAAAACGCGCAAATGCACCGAAGTCACATAAAACACTTCACGTGTGGAGCTGAACCAGAAAACAAATGAATTTCACCCTAAATATGGACCAAACAGTTAACGTGTGAAGTTGAATGAGAAAACAAATGAATATCGCCCTGTGCAAACAAATCACTTTACGTGTGAAGCTGAACCAGAAACCAGAAATATCCGCCAAAGCCTAAAAACGGTAAGTGTGAAGCTGAGCAAGAAAACAAATCATATTCTATGGCGAGAAAACCCTTACGTGTGATGCTGAACCAGGAAACAAAAAAATATCAGCCAATAATAAAACCACTTATACCACTCATATCTTTTTATTTTCTACGCAATCATTTAATTTTATCTGAAGGATAATAACAAGGCGCAAGATATTGACAAGTGGTGGTATTGTCAAACAAAAAAGGTGAATTTTCAACCAAGAAGATGAATTTTGTATCAAAAATAAATAAATTAATTTCTAATTAAAAGATAAAGTTTCAATCAAGTTGTTCAGCTGTCAAGCAAAGTGATGAATCTTCAACTCAAATGATAAATAATCAACAAAAAACGTTTGCTTTTCAATTTTCGACCAAGCAAGTTTTTTTAGCCAAGATAGAAAAAGAAATGTCACCACATTGTTGAATTTTCAAGCCAAAAAGACCAATTTTCTACAAAACAGTTGAGATTTCAACCAGAAATAATGAATTCTCGATGAAAATTGTAATAGTTGACATTTCAACCAAAAATATATGAATTCTAAATAAAAAAATAGTTTGAAAAAATGAATATCACCTAATGCCTAAAAAGACTACATGCGAAGCTAAACGATAAAAAAATGAATATCACCCAATTCCGGGCAAACACTTTACGTGTCAAGCTTAACTTAGAAAACCAATGAATATGACCAATTGGCTATGAAAGTAGGACCAAAGAAATGTTTCAAATTGAAATGAAATGCGTCATCTAAAGTCATCTGAAGACATCTAAATAAATTAAAGTAAAAGCAATGTTTAAAAATTCATTTCTTGCAGACGACCATTTTCAAAGAACGAGGTTTGTATGGCAAAAAATAGACAAAACAGTGAATTTTTTTTAATTGTGTTCATTAAAAATTTGTTTGATTGTAGTGTGATAAAGAAGTATGATAAATAAGTTCCGTTGTTGATATTGGTCGATTTCGTGGAGAAAGAGCCGTATTCTCATTATATAGGACTTCAATTTATAAAATGTATTCATAACATAACACATTATTAATTATAAGTAGAAATAGATGTTACAATTGACATACTTCAGACCATTAGATAAGATAAAAAGACCTTGAGGATGTTGAAAAGATCCTTTATTAAAATATCTTGGAATAATCATGTTCTTAAAAATTCTCTTCTCGAATTTGTTCTGCGAAAAACAAGTATATTGTAAATATAGATAACATTTTTAATTCTATATACAAAACGAATCATATACGATAATAAAAAGTGAAATTGAAAAGTAAAAATTGAAAAATCATTTACCTGTATAGTTAATATTTGGATTTTGTCATGTTAAAAAAAGTAAGTCTATCAATAATTGACACAGGCATATTAAAAATTATTTACCAAAAAACTTTTAAATTTGAAAGAGGAAACAGAACAAACGTTCCGCTTCATATTGAAAGTTAATTTCGGGTGAAAGAGGTAAGAACATGAAAAGCGTCGAAAAAGAACACTGTCGCATCGTAGTAAACGTCAGAAATATAAGATTCCTCAAATTTGAAATAAAAACAGCATTTTTAAAGTCGAGGTAACAAATTATTGGTAAAAACAATTAATTTATATGAATTACGAAATACTAGCATTATAAAATAATGATGAATTGATGTAGTACGGCGGTTAATGGACGATATTGCGACCAACCTTGCATTTTATTCTAGAGCATTTAGACTTGGGACATTTGCAGTATATCCCTCAGCTTATTTTTAAGAAGTGGAAAGAAGTTTTCAGCCTCGGAAGAGCAGCGGTGTGGCGGGTTGCCTATCTATCAAGCGTAGATCTCAAAAACTTAACAAATCATCCGTTTCGGTGACTTCCATGGGCCGAGATCGGCCCCCAGAATCACAATGTTTCAATCAAAATTTCTTGCACAAATGATACCTGCGGCATTTTTTTTATGAAAGCACCTCCTATTTAACCAAAACCTAATCACTGATGAAGAAATATGCGTGCATATACATCTAGCCGTCTGCTGGATGCCGTAAGGTCTTCCCTGTCCGAAGGCCAACCCAAGGGCCCACATCCTAGCGAAGAGAGTCAACGTTGTCCCAATGCTAGAATTATGTTCGAGAGACCTGATGGTGATAGCCACAGATCTTAAAGGAATAGGGAAGCTAGTCATGGGATCAGCCTACTGTCTATATGACAAAGATACGGACATCAACTCAAGAGGTAACGATCTATTGGAATATCTAATCACTACTGATTTAGATACTCTTAACACGGGGAGTACCGCGACGTTTCGTAACTCGGACAGAGAGGAAGTCATCGACATCACTCTCTGTACCGCTTGTTTTAAAGACAATTTCAAGAAGTGGAAAGTCTCAGACGAACCCACTCTCTCAGATCACGCAGACAGAGTTCGACTTGGAATCCTTTCTGCCCGCGGGCTCTAAGTGGGCCAGAAATCCAAGAAGAACGGGCTGGGACCAGTTTTTCAAAGACCTAACGAGTGCACTCTCGGTGTCAACAAGGTCAATTAGAGACGTGGACATCCTGCAGATGGCAGCCAAGATTTCCACGGAGGCCATCAAATATACTAATGAAATTAATTGTGAACCCACAAGATTCCGAAAGGCTGGGTAGACACACTGGTGGAACGGGAAACTCGAAGAGCTTCGCATGGAAACCAGATAGAGGTTTAGACGTGCCAGTACTGGCAAAATGGAGGAACTACGGACCTTATTTACGACGATGAGGGATGAATACAGGGGTACAATACGTAAGGCGAAGGAAGGACGCTGGACTAACTTTTGCACCGACATAGAGAAATGTGCAGAGGCAGCTAGACTGGACAATCTGCCCTCTCGAAGCCCGGATACTATTCTTAGCACTCTCAAATTTCCCGAAGGGGGATAGTCAGCGTCAACCAATGAGATCTTGGCTCAACTGATCAAGGCATATTTTCCGGGCTTCAAAAGGAAAGACCCTTTAACTACACCTCCAAAGAGGCGATGAGGGCGACCATGATTGCACATGATGTGTCTATTGAAGTCGTGGAATGGACCTGTCACATGTTGGCCAACATGAACCTAACAACGACGAAAGTTGATACCACTTTATGTGGAACCGTTGACAGGGGGTGTCCACAGAAAGGTTTTTTATCGCCCCTGCTCTGGTTCTTGCTAGTGCATGAACTGCATCATCTGCTCACGAGTCATGGCTACCCCTACTACAATGGCAATTATATATCGGCTACGGAGTAATGCAGCAAGATTAGGGATAGTGAATTCTTAGTGCAGGAACACTTGATTATCGGTTAATCCAAGTAAGACAGATGCGGTTGTATTCGCTAGACGTTATAAATGGGGAACCACGAGTAAACTGAACTTGGTAGGGCAGCAACTGAAGATCAATGAACGAGATAAATATCTAGGAGCCATCCTAGATAAGAAGCTGTCATGGAACGAGAACCTGTAAAACAAGTGCAAAAAGCTAGTAGCAACTCTATGGCTCTATAGGAGAGACATAGGGAAAAGCTGGAGTTTCAAGTCGGAGACACTTACGTGGATCTACACAGTGATCCTGCGCCACAGGCTAACCAATGCGGCGGTGGTCTGGTGGAGCAGGGTCGAACTATACACTGTGAGGTCGCGACTTAAAAGAATCATGGGACTGATTCTAAGAGGCTTCACTGGTGCCTCGAAATCGACACCCACAATGGCATTGGGGGCACTAACAGGGTCGGAGCCCTTCCATCTCATCATCAAGGCCGTGGCTGCGAACGTGGCCTGGAGATTGAATATGGTGAGAGGCGGAAGGATCTCGACGGCAGTGCGGATCCCAACCGACGTCGTGAGTAGGCCGACTATGAGCATGCTCAAAGACAAAACACCCACTCGCTATCTCTTCGACAAAAAGTATCGTGTTAGCCTATCTACGAAGGAGGATTGGGTTAGCGGCAAATCACGCCTGCCCACTATGATGACGACTTGTTTACAGATGGCTCCAGAAACAAGGAGAAGACAGGAGCCTTTATTATTTTCTCTTCAGCTGCATAAATAAATTAATCTTTAACTAAAATAAAACTATCTTTGATTTCGCGAATGAAAGTTGGGGAATAGACCTTTTTTAAATAGTTGTTTACCAAAGAGTAATAACTTTAGAGGTAAATTATGACAGTCTTCATAAGACAGAGGTGAAGTAGAGTGAAGTTTCATCAAAAAATGCTGTAGGTATACGAGTTGTGTATACCAGTATAATTCTGAATGTAAACCCATCTAATTAAAATACTATTTATCAAAAAATCGACCGTAACATTGGTGAGTAAAGACGATACATCCAAGGAAACGATACTATGATCAGGAGGAACTTTTCTATTAACTATTATGTTTTTAAACTCAAATGAATTTTTCACCTGACTTTTCGGTACCGTTAAAGCTTCTTCAAGAATATTATTAAACAAACTTGCCGTTTTGTAAATAGGAGTATTAATCAAAGAAGAAACAGGTCTTGATGGATAATTTGGTTTATGAATTTTAGGTAAACCATGAATTCTAGGAATGTTGGTGTCATGAAGTAATATATCACGACGTGATATATTATCACCTAAATGACCACTGATTCTCCACGATTTTAAGTGTTTGAAAATTTCTTCCTTTAGTTCTTTTTCAGGATTGTCATGTATTTTTTTATATGTTGTAATATTTAATAAATTATGTAATAAATTGTTTATAAATATGTAAAAAATTTTGTGCCGAATTAAAAAATCTATGTCTAAGCATATCGATCATTTTCGATCCACCCAATATTAGACTCAATGTCTTTAACTATGTCAAAAACTATATTACGTTTATTAGTTAAAGCGGATGAACTAAATTTATTTCCTAACCTTAACACGTCATTAACCTCATCAGAAATTGGTTTATTGCCTTAATTAACAATCTAAGGATCAGTATGCACTGCATTAATTAAATCCGTGTGTTTATTAATATTTAGTCCCTCATGAGGGCAACTGTTAGAAAGTCAATTAAAAATTTTTTTATTTAATCTTTGTGTATTTTGGCATTCTTACAATTACAAAAAATAATTTTTGTTTCATTCCTACGATTCCAAGTTAATATGTGAAAATTGTATAAGCCTGGCTGGGGCAGTGATGAAAGATTCAAGCATTGACTACCATAAGACATTGACTTTTTAATGTAATTACCAGTTACATGTAAGACATAAATCCGACTTTATATCACAAACACTATCATATATCATTGTATTTTTTTTTTCAAATCATGTTATACAGGATTATTTACTTCAGGGTTTCGATACTCTATTATATAATTCATCCTGATCGTGCGTTGGACACCTACTGGAGTTTCATTGATTTCTTCTGTTTTCAATGGGGTAATCCTGCCACTTCGCATGTTTACTTTCGCCCGTCTGTAATTTTGACTATAATATCTATATATTCCAGCAAGAAGATTATGAGTCTCCAATATTGCGAAGACATCACCGTCGGATGATGATAATACAATTTGTTCTTGGGTTGGCACAGGTCTAAACGCTTTTGTTCCTATTTTCATTTTAATTAATTTATCGTCAGGAAAAGTGTATTTTCGAAGTTCGAATCTCCGGCAATGATTCCTAACGGAAATAATCCGAATGAATTTAAGTTGATCAAGTCCACATCCTAATCCGTCAGAAGAAGGAAGTCTTATAGGAGGATCTATGGACCTGACAAGAGGATTAGCTGTTGCAGGAGGAGCTCTGGATCTGATGCGAAGAGGAGGATCGGCAAGCGAATTATTTCTTTCAGAAGTAGAAGAAGAAGATTCGGCACGAGGGATACCAGGGATAGGCTCACCATTAGGTAAGCACTCGAATTGTAAACTTAGCACTGCAACAAGAAAGAGAAGATTTAATTTCTTTAAAGTACGTGAGTATTACATGAAACCTCCATGTAGAATAATGAGTTCTGTTCAATACCTTTTAAGGTTCTGTTAAGATTTTACATTATTTGTGACTAGAAAATCTATGGAAATCTAGATAGGCTATAATTTTGTATTTTAGCTAGGCTTTAGTTGGGCCCTGATTGGAATAGAAGAACAAACAAATTCTTGTCACGAAATGTTCGTTTCTTAATCAAAGTGGATTCTCTCACTAAAATATTTATAATTTCTCACAAAAACAGAATGATTATGTCCGGCAATGTCTGCCCTTAATAGCTTAACTGAATTCACTGAGTAACAATTTTGCAACAGCTGTTAACAACGCTACATGATGATGCATCGCTTCTTTCAAATTTAATTTACTGATAGTCGCATAAAAGATCAGATTGTTAGTGAAATTCGAGATGCAGATTTAAAACACATTTACTTATAGAATACAACTAGGATTGGACATGTGTAAAGCAGCCGAATTAGCTACTATACCAACGCTGAGAAAGCATTGCCTGATTTAGAAGAAGTTTTTATTGAATGTCTGGTTTAAAAATATCTTGATACTCATCAACTTGTGACTTTATGCTTGGATGCTTTTATAAATAGTTTAGGAGCAGTTTTGCTGCATGGAAATTCACCCGTCGTATATGGAAGTAAAGCTTTTAAAAAAACAGAGCGCAGGTACGATTTGATCCAGAATCGTTTAAAAAAAATTAATGAGTTTATGTCCAATGTGAATACAAAGAACAGAAGGAATACCTCAAAATATTTTCAAACTATATATATTATTATGCTATTATATTCACCAATAGAATTAAGAATAATTGCCACGGTGAAGACTAGAGTATAAACGACCCTCATTTTTTCAAAGTAGAGGACAAACTGATTAGTGTACCAATAAAGAATTCCCTTAGCCGCGTAACAAAGGAATATTCTGCTCCTTTATTTTAGATTATATAATATATCCTATAGTCGTTATTGTATAGATTATATGCGTTAATCTTATCGTTCTGAGATGTTTACATTTCATCACAGTCAGTTTTCAGAATAAAAATTTAATCACTAAACTCGTTAAATTTGAGTTACAACATTCGATGAATTCTTGAATTTTTCTTTAAGAACTTCTCACGTGGTATATTCTCTTAAAGAAGTGAAAAATGTCTCCACTGGTGCTCATTTGACGTGGCATTTCAAAAGCGTAGATAATTTCCGAGGCTAATGTACATTCTCATAATTTATAATGAAACAAAGTATTAGCTTCGTCCGAAATTATACATATCAGTTTTTCAATTTTATCTTCACGTCCTGAAATCTCCAGAAGCTGAAAAACAAGCATATGGTGCGTCTTGTCGCCTTTAATGTCCTTGAGATTTAATCCTTATGTATAAACGACCCATCCCAAAGCAAACCCGTTCTGCAACTCAATGTGCGGGGACACATTCCAAATATTTCTCCACTTTTTTATAAATAAATTTTGTCTTCATCTTTTTATTATTAGGTTAACCATACAAAAAACTTTTGGTTTTCTTAGGAGCGAAAGGCAAATTACGGTAGTTTATGGGATTGCAAAACGCAAATTAGAAAAACAAAACAAAATTTAATGGTGGTTATAAAAGTGTTATAAAAGTAACCTGGTGCTAGGCTCAAGGTCTTCCACTGTTTTTAAAGATTATCAGCCCTAATGATATCTGATAGTATTTCCATTTTTTCTAGGTTTTTCACTCAAATATGAGCTGAATGAATAGAACTCAATGAAACATCATCTAGTTTTGCTTTAAGATTAATTCTTTTTGGTTTAAATGTCCACTATGATATTTTTTATTGATAATTAAGTTTTGTTAATTAACAAAATGATGTTAAGAATTCGTCTTTTGTAACACAAAAATATTCTTCTTATTTAAAAGTTCATCTTTGGCTCTAAAATTTAACTATATTCTTCAAAAATCGTTCCATCTTTTGATTAAAGCTTTTAAATTAAAATATAAAAATTCCATTTTCTGTTGCAAATATATCTTTTTTAGATCAACATTTTTCTTTCTTTGGTAGAAAATTAATCTCCTTGGCTAAAAAGTCATCGTTTGGTCGAAAATTAATTCTTTCGGTTGAAAATTTAACTATTTACTTCAAAAATCGTTTTTAAAAATTAGTTTTTTCAAACTGAAAATGTAAATATTCCATTTTTAGTTGAATATTTACCTTTTTATTTACAAATTTATGTATTTTGTTGAAAATTCGCCTTTTTTATATCAAATTAATCTCATTAGTTGAACTTTCATGTTTCTGGTTGCAAATTCATTTTTTTGATTGAGAATTAAACAATTTTGTCAAATTTTTTCTTTAGCACTTTATTTTTTAGGTGAAAATTGATTATTCTTAGTTGAAAATTATAGATTTTTTTTAATACCCGCGCGGAAAATGCGATTTTGGGACCCTGGCGCGAAACAGTATAATTGATCCTTTTTGGAAAGAAAGTTATCTGGTTGATTGAAAATTCATCTTTTTGGATGGAAATTCTACTCTTTAAATACAAATTTTCTTCTCGTTGAAGTCCCATCATTTTAGTTAGGAATCTATTTTTTGGTTGTTGAAAATATACTAATTTCGTAGAAAACTTTTTCTTTTTTTGTTGCTGAAAATTAATTTTTTTAATCTGAAAATTTAACTTTGCTATTTTAAGTTGAAACCAATCTTCTTTAGATGAAAATTCAAATATTTGTTTGGAATTTCATGTAGGTTCTTGAAAATTCGTTTCTTTTTTTGGGTTAGAAAAATAATCTCATCTGTTCAGGATTCACTAGTTGTGTTGAAAATATAATTATTTGGTTGAAATTCGTTTTTTTGTTGTGGAAAATTAATTTTGTTAACTGAAAATTTAACTCTTCTATTTTTTGTAGAAAACGTATCTTTTTCTGTTGAAAATGTACATATTTTGTGGAACATTTGTCTTTTTTGGTAGAAAATTAATCATCTGGTTTCAAATTCATTTTTTTTATTGTAATTTTAACTAATTGGATGAAAAATGGTATGTCCTGGTTCAAAATTATTTTTCTTATCTGAAAATGGATCTATTTTATTTTTGTTGGAAAATGTTATCGTTTTTAGCTGGAAATTAATTTCTTTGGTTCATATTTTTGGGTGAAAAAATAAACATTTTTTGAAAATTCCTCTTTTTGATTTGAAAATATCAACTATGACACTTTTCTTCGAAAATTTATCTGCCAAATCATTTTACGTAATTTGCAGATGTTCCCTAACGACTTTAGAATTAGCCCTGTGGAATTATATTTGGATTAATAATTTTTCAAAAGTTACATTTGGAAATGGTATACACTATAAGTCTTTATAAATGCGATCACATTTCGCATTCCTGAATCTCGATAAACTGGATTCGATTTAACAGCCTATAATATAGATACTCCCACGCTGGAATGTATATTACTGACCGTACAACGCACGGCGAGAACTGCTGTCTGCTTGTAGGTAACATGTTGGTAGGAAGGAGAGTAGTAGTTCTTTGCAAAAATGTATAATGTTCGAATACGCTGATTGATTTTCTTTGATTTCCGTTTTATTAATTCCAAAATTTCATTCTTTTAAAGAATTTACAGAACTCTTTGGTTGAATTTGTTTATGCACGTCGTGTACAAATTGTATGATTTCCTCATTGCTATAATGTTATTTCCTCTATTCCCGTACAACTAAACTCGCATGCATTTCTGTTTTAAGTTAAATGTTTTTCGTTTTCAGAGAACAATGTATTAAGCATCGAAAAATTGAAAAGAATGGCAAAAATGCCGCTTCTATTAACCAAAATTACAGAACCGGTTGGTGATTTTGCAGTTTTGTTAGAACAATTAGAGTCCGTAAGTTAACCAAAAAACGTTTCGTCACCGCGAAAGCCGCAGCCTAATCGAAGATTGGGTTACGGAGAATTTCAATAGATTATCGCAAATGTACGCGTGATAAATAAGCAATAAAATAACATAGTGTATACGAATCTAGCAAATGTTTCCGGGCTCCAATCATATTAAGAAGAAGATGAAATACTCTCCAAATGAGAGGATTACATTTAAAACGGATTAGATGATCCTCTCCAATTGAGAGGATTTTTCCTCTTCCTTTAAGTTTCTACGTGTATAAAACATTGTGGGAGGCCCTTCTTAGGTACATTTTCCCTATTCTTTTGACGCGAATATGTCAAATAAGAAGATTAACATCCCCTAGGCCTTCTTCGTGCCTATATCTGAGACTTTGGAAGGTTAGGAGAGTTTGTCCTTCATTTTGCGAGAAGGATTTCCTTGCGGAGAAGTTGTCAGGAATCGAAGAATATAGGTGCCAAGACAAGTCTACCGCGGATCAACGACCCGCCCAACCACTACAAACAATAATTTATGTTCTCGTACATGCTTACTTGTTCACGGGCGCGTATGCTCGCGGGTTTACTGCGTGCATGGCGACAGCCTTCTTGAAAACATGCTTAAGGTGTTCGCACAAGAAAATACGTTGCAGTTGGAGACGGCCGAGGACGAGCTTCCGCGCACGAAATCATAAACGCCAACCAATCGCGTACAACCTGTCGTGCTGCTGCTGACCATGCCGGTGCTGGTACTCACGGGCGCATATTCCGTAGTGTTAGGAAATGGTTCACACGCCACTATTTAGTTTGCGTTTGGTAGGCTCGGAGATATGGTCCAAGCAATGCCCGAAACTGAGCATATCTCCAGGCCCCAGTGTAATTACATATATGGAACAATATGTATTTTTATTAACATGACTTAACTTGAAAGTAAATACGAATGTCGCTGTTCAGATTGAAAATTAACCAACCGAGTATATGTACAGATATCTGACGGCCTTTTAATCCACATGTATTGGAAGTCTTTTTCAATTGAAATACATGAAATAAAATTCAAAGACGCGACGTGGTACGTCATGCGAGTCGCACAGGTGCTCGAAAATGCTTGCATGTAATACAAGTGTACACTGTAAAAACTAGGAATCGATTGGTGACTGAATTCAGGACTAAAAAAGTTTATGCAACAAAACAATCTCGCTACAGTTTGATCAAAATCTGATACAAGAAGTTCGAGTTTTTTATCGAAATAGACTCGACTTGATGATCATCTTTCAACAACTAAATGTGATAAAACGAATGCTCAACTGAAGGGTGGCAGTACATAAATAGATAATCGATAAAATGTGAATCTTTCAGGCTAGCCGAAAGACATTCTATAAAATAGAAACCACCATTTTTGAAAATAAAATAAAAGACCACTCTTAAGCTGAAATGTTGCTGAATGTAGCCTGAAAAGGTTTGATCAGAAAAAATTATCCAGTTTTGAGAAAATAGATGTGTTAATTCTGAGATATTGAGTTTGTAAATGCGGGTGAAAAATATTTCATCTAAAAAAGTTAGCCAATTCAGAGTAAATTGTGCGAGAAAAATAATGGAATCTTTCATTTTTTATCAAAACATTTTTGACCTAATTTCGACACCCTAGGCCTAGGGGCATTTTTGATATAAAAAAGTCATTAAAGTATAATATTTTTATATTTGTAATAACACGTAATATCTTGTAACGTTTGAATATGACCTATTTTCGATTTTTAACAAATTCGTATTTTTGACCGAACCCAGGCCCTACTATAACAACATTAATATTGTATTTTTGTTAACTGTAATCATAAATAATGATAATAATAATAATAAATCCATACCTAGAAATGTACAGAATTATTATGTACTTCAATAGTTTTTTATTTTTTTCAGAAACTTGACGGCGTTTTCATTTAAATTTTTTAGTTTTAAAACTCTGGGTATTTTTCAAGAAAAATGAGTTTAAACTTCGAGTCTCAATACTTTTCCTTATCTTAAACTTTAAATGGTAATTTATTTGTTGAAAAATGTTATAGATATTTAAACATGAGAATATAAATCAAAAATTCCATTTTCAATATTATTTCATTCACTTTCATTTTCTTGTTTGGAAATGTAAATGCTTATGCATTATAAACTAATGAATTCATTAACAAAAAAGGTTTTTTTGAAAAAATGAATGACAATCGTGCGGATAACCCGTGGTTTTCAGTCAAAAAAATCATTGTCAATGTTTATTTTTGCATAATAAAAGAAATTTTGAAAGAAATTTAATGCTCAAACAAAATTAAGAATTAAAATGAAAAATACACTATCTGGCACTGTCTTGTTAGACTTATTCTTTCAAAAAATGTATATTCCTTTTCAAAGGACGTTATTAAAAACCAAAGTTGAATTCTTACTTCAGTTCATAAAGCATTAGTCAATTTCATACAACGTGAAAATTACAATCAAACATGACAAGTCAAAACTGTCATCTAGGAACATGTAATTAAAATAAATATTTATCATAAAAATATATAAATTTCCATTTTAATTTTGAACCTATCGAATAGAAAAAAAAACGGTAGCTTAAAATTATTCACGCATAGCCTTCTAGCGCTCAAAGTTTCTTGTTCTTTAAAAATCAATATTTTTTAATCGAGATTTTTTTCTGACTGCTTCAATTTCTTAAACGATTTCCAGATATTTACGATTTCGTATTGAAATTTTGGACTCTTCAAACATTAGCATCAATTGAAAGCCTTGAACATTAAAAAGTGTTTATACGAGAGGAATTTGAAATTGCACGCTTTTAAAAGAATAATTTTTGAAATGAAATTGAAGAGTTATAGAGTATTTTTATTTGAAATAACTGTTGAAGTTAAAACGCTGCTTTAAACAAAAAATTGTAGAATTATGACGTTGAAAAATTTACACTTTTCCAATAAAATTTAAAACTTAAAATACTTCCAACTGCAAAATTCTAATTTACAAACAAGGGAGTTCTAATGCATTTAAAAAGAAACTCTTTCTACCTCCCATAATTTGATCCAATATGAAATGAAATTTTCTTCAAATTTTTCAAGCTTCCAACAATCCTGCCCAAGAAATAAGTTCACTGTTATTTCCTATTTTCGCACCAGTAGCCACCCTGACAACTCACTGTTACTTTAGCTTCACGAAAAGGCATTTTCAAGTGTTTTACGAATTTCAGACATTTCTATATTTAACTATACTTGAACTTTACCTATCACTCTCATAATGGAAACCTTAAATATTTGCCACGTTAACGCTCAGTCTTTGCAGGCCCGTTACCTTGATTTTAAACATCACTTTATGTCCTGTTCCCATCATATCATAGCCGTGTCTGAGACCTGGCTCACGCCAAATATTCCTCGGAGCCTCGTAGCACTTGATCATTACACACTTGTCCGCAGAGATAGAGATGAGAGAAGAAGGGGTGGGGTCTGCCACTATATTCATGACAGCTTAAGAGGTATACAGGTGGGAGTGAGTCCTCTTGCCAATTACCCTACTGCTGAGCACCTTTTTATCAAGGTATCGTCGTCTCAGCACAGTTTGTTAGTGTGTGTAATGTAGAAACCTCCTAACGCCACCTATGACAGGGAACTTGAGACTGACATTTTCGACCTTATACCCAATTATAACAACATTGTAGTCACTGGCGACCTGAACACAAATCTTAATGCTACCAACAATTTAAGTAACTATTTAAAATCAGTAGTGTTCTCTGCCCGATTATATATAGTTCCCCATGATACCACCCACCACACTGATCATTTTAGTACATGGATTGACCTGATGATTGTTGACGGTTTAGACAAGGTCATTTCATCTACTCAACACTCAGTTTCATTCTCTCGAACCATGATCTTATCATCATCCAATACCAGTTCTCCCTTAATCCCTCCTCTAGTGGAACTCCTCTGTCCATACGCAATCTTAAGAATATAAATAAAACTGAATTCCTTGAGCACCTCTCTACTTATGACTGGAATAACATTTTTACTGAAAAGGATATAAATAAAAAGGTGATTTGTCTGACTACATTTTTATCTTCAGCCTTTGATACTTTTGCGCCTCTCCATACCCTTAAAGCAAGTGAGAAGTCTACTGTTTGGACCACTTTGTATATCAAAGATTTAATAAAGGAAAGAGAGAAGAAACGTAGATTGGCTAAAAGAACAAAAAGTAGTATTATTCAAGCTGAATTTCGTAAATTGAGAAACTCAGTACAAACCAAAATCCGGGACTCATACAATCAATATAATTACAATTCTATCAAAAACCGGAATAAAAATGAAAACATCTGGCTTCTCTTAAGACGACTTGGACTTATTCCTTCTGAACACTTGGCTCCTGATAACAATTTTTGCCCTAAAGACCTGTTAACAGTTTTTAATACAAAATCTACACTCGTTACAAACAGCACTCCTTCCCCGTCCTCAGTTCCCTCTACTTTTGATGATACTACATTATTCTTTTCTGGCATATCGCAAGAAACCCTAATTAAAAGACTCTTCTAGCTAAAATCCAGTCCTTGGCACTATTCTCTTGCACATCTACAATGCATCTCTGCAGGTGGGAATATTTCCTGATGTCTGGAAAGAGGCGATTATTCGTCCTGTTCCTAAAATATCTAACCCTACGTCTCTTAAAGACTTCCGTCCTATATCCATACTATGTGCTTTGTCTAAACCTTTCGAACGCATTTACCATCAACAACTTACTGCACGCATTGAAATAAACAATTTAATGGACCCAATCTGGGTTCCGTGCCAGGCATAGTACACTTGCAGCTTTACTTAAAGTAACTTCTGACCTTAAACTTGCAACTGATAGAAGGGAAGTAACGGTTGTTGTCCTTTTTGACTTTTCTAAGGTGTTTGACACCGTTAGCCATAATCTACTATTAACTAGGCTCAAATCGCTGCACCTCTCGAACACGGCTGTTAAATGGTTTGAGTCTTATCTTAGTGATCGTTCTGAAATATTACAAATTAGCAATGAGGAGAGGTCTGATTGTGGGGAGGTTAAGAGTGGTGTCCCTCAGGGATCCAGGCTTGCACCCACTTCATTTAATATTTATACCTCCGAACTTGGTATTGAACTTCGTCATTGTAACTATCACAAACATACTGACGACTTTAAGCTTCACCTTTCCGGGCCTATTGCCAATCTGAAGAGCTTACTTCAAAAGGTACAGGCGAATACTGATCAAGTGGTGCAGCGGGATTTGACAAGTGGCCTCACTCTTAACCCTGCTAAAACTATGACTACAATCATAGGACCTTCTTCCTCTCCGTCACTTGGAACAATTGCAACGCTACCTCGTCTCTTGATCGATGGACGTGTTATCCCCTTTATGGAATCCGTGAAAGATTTAGGTTATATTCTTAATCGCTGTCTTACTTGGAATGAACAAGTTGCGGATATTTCAAGGAAAACATTTAAAGTCATCCAATAGCTTGACAGGAATAAAGAATAACTTCCTACCTCAACGCGTATCCTCCTAATTAAAAGCCTGATCCTTCCTTTCATTGACTACGGCTGTGTGGTATATGACGATATTACTGATGAGCTGAATGCCAAGCTTGAGCGTATGCTTAATGCTTGCATTCGGTTCATCTATGATCGGCTTTACACCGACGAGTGGAAGATTAGTTTCGCGCGCGTAGAAATGTCGATGGGAGAGAAACTTTCGCCTCGGAGAGCGCGTGAAAGAAGGGTTGCTAACATATAAAATTAATGTACTCCAGCTATAACATCCCCAAAAGTGAACATATTATTCAGTATAGAGAAAGAGCAGAACTTCTTAACGTCGCCAAAAGAAGACAATTTTTATGGGTAATTTGCTTTATAACCTATTCAATAATTCCAAGATTTCCAAGATTTGAAGGATTTTCATGAATCCCATGGATTCCGCGAACTCCATGAATGTCGTGAATTCCATTAATTCTGTGACTTCCATGAATTCCGTAAATTCCATGCATTCCGTCAATTGTATGAATTTTTTGAATTCCCTGAATTACAAAAATTTCGTTAATTATATAAATTTCGTGAATTCCATCAATTCTGGGAATTCCGTGAATTCTATGGATTCCGTGAATTCTATGGATTCCGTGAATTCCATCATTCCGTGAATTCCATGAATTTTGCGAATTCGGTCAATTCTATGAATTCAGTGAATTCCATGAATTTCGGAAATTCCGTGAATTTCGGAAATTCCGTGAATTTCGTGTATTCCATGAACTCTGTGAAGTCCATGTATTCTGTGACTTCCATGAATTCCGTGAATTCCATGAATTACATGAATTCCGTGAATTACCTGAATTATATGAATTCCGTCTGTGAACTCCGTGAATTCCATGAATTCCGTGAAGTCCATAAATTCTGTTTATACCATGAATTCCGTTAATTCCATACAATTTTTGAATTCCATGAGTTTAGTGAATTCCTTAAATTCCACAAATTTCGTGAATTCCATCAATTCCATGAATTCCGTGAATTCTGTGGATTCCATGAATTCCATGATTCCGTGAATTCCATGAATTCCGTGAATTCCATGAATTCCGTGAATTTTGTGAATTCCGTCAATTCCATGAATTCCGGGAAGCCCATAAATTTTGTTTATACCATGAATTTTGTTAATTCCATGAAATTTTTGAATTTCGTGAATTCCACGAATTCAGTGAATTCCATGAATTCCATAAATTTCGTGAATTCCCTGAATCACTATCACTATCCCCTCCAGTCGACAGTTTCTATCAAGGTAAATACGCTGTTCAGGCTTGAGGGCCTCGAGGTGAGTCCGTAAAAAGTCATTCTAAAATTGACATTGAAAATGCAATCCAGGAGAGAACCAAACGGGAAGAAGAAGCCGAATTGTGAGACGCAGAAATAGACAGTAAACGGTGAGTTCACTACTCGAAGCGAGTTGGAACGAGTTCATTCTACTCTCGTCTCTGGTGTGAGTAGGTTGTCACTGCGCGTTATTCATTAGCGGTGAGAAATTCAATCCAGGAGAGTACAAAACGGGAAGAAGATGCCGAATTATGAGACGCAGAAATAGACAGTAAATGGTGAGTCCACTACTCGAAACTAGTTTCAAGGAGTTTATTCTACTCTCGTCTCTGGTGTGAGTAGGTTGTCGCTGCTTGCTGTTCGTTAGCCTATGAAGGAGAAAAGTGAAAACCTTGCTTTTGTGGAGCATCAAACTGGAGTGGTTTTATCAGCTTGAAAAGTCAAAAGCAACAAATCAAAAACTATGTGGTTTTGAAATATTTAATAACTTAATTCAGCTGTCCTTGCCGTTGTTACGCAGGTAATTAATTTTATACAATTTCACAACACGAAATGGTCGAGTTTCTCTGCGACTGAGGCGCGGATGACAATGAAGGCCAGCGATCACCCAGTATACATTGTGTGGCTTGCTTAAAAAAATCCCTCATTACAAAAATTGTACTGTTTTCTGGAGCTCATCTTAATGTTTTGGATTTCATTTTGGATTTTTATATAATAAACTGAAAAGGTTAAGGGTTCCACCCCTTGAAATTAAAAAATTGTAATATTAAAAAACTTTGATCATTTAATTATTTTTACTGAAACGAATATAGGAAGTCAAAAATGTTAAAGGCTTCTTCATTATGCCAATTATTTTGGGCAATGAAAAAAGTAATAAGTTATTGGCTTGAAAAGAAAATTAAAGAAAAATATTAAGTAAAGCGTCAAATATATTTATTTGAAAACCATAAGTTACCTATTATTTATTTCAGTTTGTCGTACGATTTCGAAGATTCAAAATTTACGCCGAAGAATTTCACATATTATAAATTGGACGTATTAGTTACTTTTACTGTGAATGGAATGCATCAGATGCAAACAAATAAAGTTTTTATTTTTCACACTTAAAATAATAAAAAATGAAATTCTAAGGCATCCAGTATCAAGTATTTATATATTTATTTTAAGATTAAAAAAATCATTTAATTTGGAACATTCTTACGTCCACATTGTTCATATATTAAACCTTTCTATTATATAGGACTGAAATTGTGTCTATAACTTGAAAGGATTTAAGGGTAAATATGAATTCGAAATGGTTCAATTTTATGTATATTATTAAATTTTAGTTATTAGCAGAAAGAATTATCGACGCAGTAAATTTACAAACTTGAAATAATTTCATGAGTGAAATGCCTTTTAAGGCAATCTAAAGAATTAACTGAATATCAAAATGCATAATTACTATATAAATTAGCATAATTATTTAAAAATTAAAAACACTCATTTTTACAATAAACTTATCAAATTTAAATTCTTACCGACAAGAAATTACCGACGTACTGAATTTAGAAGTTTCTCATAGTCATATGAGTTATATGACTTTTGTGTCAGTCTAAAGTTAGTCATTTATAAAAATTTCCAATTACTATCTGCATCTGCATGATTAAAATTGATTAAGTATTCCAATATTTAAAATTTTTATTTATTATTCTATCCCAAAATAAAGTAATGAGGAAACAAAAGCATCACCGCGAACTAACTTCATGCTGCGAACAGAATGTATTAGCGGCGAACAGAACGAACTTCATGCTGCGAACAGAAACAACTTCATACTGCGTAAAGTTTTCAATTATTATATATAATTGCTCAATTAATTGCGTTTCTTAACTTGATTTAATTGTTACCTGACTCTAATTGAAAAGTAGACAAAACGTTCAAAATTTCAGAAAAAACCGCAAAGTTCTAGTATTATTCCACGAGAATATTGTTATAAATAATAAATTGTGCGAAAAATTACGTTCGTTAAATTGCATTAATTATACCCTCACACTAAGTAAATAGTCGACAAAAAGTTTAAAATTTCAGAAAAAAAACACAACTTTCCAGCATTATTCAAAGAAAATATTATAAAAAATAATCAGAAAATTCTTAAAACATATCCGGTTGTTAACTTGAATTAACTATTACCTCACTCAAATTGAAAAATGGAGAAAATCTTCAAAATTTCAGAAGAAACCGCAAAGTTCTAGCATTATTCAGAGAGAATATTATTAAAAGTGATAATAAATTGTTAAAAAAATTACGTTTGTTAACTTGAATTAATTGTTGCCTCACTCTAATTGAAAAGTGGATAAAATGTACAAAATTTCGAAAAAACTGCATGAGCAGAGTTGGACCATCTGAAGACATTCTAAAAGTT
>JAABKJ010004042.1:0-24931 GCA_011634705.1 Andricus grossulariae
ATGAAGATCTTTTACACATCCTCGCCAAATGTCCAATCTACTCGCCCATTAGAAATCATTACTTGCGTAACATTGATGTGATAACCGAGAACAATCTTCACTTCTTATTGTCAAATATAAACCCTGGAATGCTTCGTTCGATACACAACTTCATAATTATATGTTTAAAAATTAGAGCTTTCTCTCTATTCGAATAGTACACTGCCCGAACTCAACCAGTATGACCTAAGAACCTATTGTACATACGATATTATAACTTTTCTTTCATTTTGATATTTATCTTAATTTTATTGATTTTTTTAATAGTGACCTTCCCTCGCCACAGAATATTGTATTCTTTGAGGCAATAAATATGCATACATACATACATACATCAATATGAATTCCGAAGTTCAGTGGCGGATTTCCCATATAGGCTACATAGGCTGCAATAGGACGGCAACATTTCGGGGGCAGCAGAATTTTCCTGCGATAAATTTTCAAAAATTTCGGGTTTTTTCTACAGAGATGCAGCCTAAGCGTGGTTAAAAAAATTCTAATAAAGATTGACTGAAAATATCAATTTCTTATTTAACCCGCCTATGTAATTTATTGAGTAATGCAAAATATTACACAATTCATCAGCTGAATTTTAATTTTACCGCGCATAATGTTCCTCTTTCTCACTTTTATTTCTTCCGTGACAAAAAACAAACAAATAAAAGCGCTACACGACAGGCGATATTTGAGATTACTGTGGATTCAAAATCGAGTAGTTAATTTCGGTTAGTCTAAAGGCGGAAAATTTCTGTTAGCTTAGAGGCGGCAAATACCTAAATCCGCCACTGCCGACGTTAATTTGATATTACATATACGCATAAAATAACAAAAAAATTAACGAACAGCACTTCTTTGACTAAAATAGGCTCTTTTTTAGACCGGATTGGGGCCCCAAAATTTTTCCGTTTTTTCAAGTTTGCCAAAATTTAGGGTTCATTTTCAGGGTCTCCAACGACCTTGAAAACCTTGAAAACCTGGAATTCTCCTTGAATTTTTTTTAATATTGAAAACCTGGTAATCTTTTTGAATTTTTCACGAGAACCTTGAATTATTTTTTTTTCTTTGGTAGCAGTTATTTTATTGAGATGCGAAAAGTGTGTAATTTAAATCTTCTAGTCTATTGTCACAGAAACATCTGGTTTAGAAGAAATCTTGATACTGAAATTTTTTTTATCTATCAAGATATATTTTATCTCTTACTCAACAGACAATAAATAAATAGATTTCTAGGAATTTTTATAGATTTTACCAATTATTTTATAGATCGCAATTAACAGACTGTAATATTGATAATAATTCTATAAGTTTTTTATTTCGTCTCCGCTAATCTAGAATGTAAAGTATACATTTTTTGGTGATATTCAACTTCCAAATTATAAAAATTATTAGTTAAAAATTTCGATGTTAATTCAGTTTCAGAATTAGAATGAGCCATGGCCATATAACGGATTTTTCAAGGGTTTCACCACTCGCGTTTTGAGTGTACACCAGATTACAAAAACTTACTAAAAATTTCAAAAGGATTCAAAATATTTCAAAGATTTAAAAATATTTGAAAGGATTTTTAAAATTTTACAAATATTTCACGGATTTCAAATATTTAAAAACGGCGTGCAAACCAGAGTTAAAATATTTCCCAACAATTTCACAAAGCTTTTAAAACTTTCGAAAGATTTAAACGATTTCAAATATTTGAAGAATACCAGATTCCAAAGATTTTAAAACATTTCGAAGATTTGAAACGATTTCAAAACGTTTTAAAACATTTGAGAAAATTTGAAAAGATTTTACTAAGATTTCAAAGAATTAAATGATTTCAACAAATGAAGAAGATTTCAAAAACAAAGATTTGAAAAAGCATGTACACCACATTTCAAACATTTCGAACATTTCCAAAGATTTTAAAACTTTCCAAAGATTTTAAAAAGGATATAGTAAAATAAATTTCTAAGATTTAAAAAGATTTTGCACAGCCCGTGTAGGAATGGTAACAGGGATTCGACCGGGTGCCGGCCGGATAGCCCCAGTTGAAACCGTGCGCTGGCCGGGGATACTGGCCGGGAACTGGCTAAAAACGTCACGGTAAACTGGTCTGATTCCGGCTATCATACCGGCCGGGATCCGGTCGGGCAACCCGGTCACAGACTGGTTGAAAAAATTTGCTTCAGGCGAGAAATTGGTAACTTGGATTGTGTTTTAAAGCTCATCGTTAAGAATACGGTGTGTCTACGCCGACGCCAGGCGCAGAAGGCGTCAGACATGGCGGTAAATTTGAAAGTGTACAGAGTTAAAATTTTCTGAAAATAGAGAAAATTGTATCAATTCTGCTAATACATATTGCAGAATCGATAACAGTTTTAATTAATAAGTTAAAACATTGGGAAGAATTGAATGTTTTTTTTTTATTTAAAAAGACTAAATTCTGTTTTACTGATCTAATAAATCCGTAAGTACGTCTCTGATAATGTCACGGCTCTTAAAAAATGTGTAATATCTACAAAAAAAGTATCCTGACTAGTGCCTGGTCGGCTCCCGACCTTGAAATCTATTCAGGGTTAGCCCAGCCGGTAACCGGCCGGCTCCCGACCATGAAATATAACTAGGGTTGGCCCGGCCGGTGACCGGGCGGCTCCCGACCATGAAACCCAACCAGGGGTAGCCCGGCCGGGAACCGACCAGAAACCTCGCTGTAGTAGGGCCAACTCGGGCAATTTCTGCACGGGAGATTAAAAATATTTTAATGATTTCAAATGAATAAAAAAGTTTTCAGAAATATTTCACAAATATTTCAAGAATTTCATAAAAATTTCATAAAGATTTCGAAAGAATACTAGAATTCCAAAGATTTCAAAAAGGGTACAATACAACAAATTTCAAACATTTCAAAATATTTCAAAGATTTTAAACGGTTTGAAATATTTGTATAATTTCAAACGAATACGAAAAATTTCAGAAAGGTTTCATATTTCAAGAATTTCAAATATTTTACAAAAATTTAAAAAGATTCCAAAAGATTTCACAGAAATCTCAATATTTCACAAACATTTCAAGTACTGCAAGAAATTTCAACGAATTCACAAAGATTTCAAAAGATTTCACAAAGATTTTAAAGACGACTTATGTTCGCAAGAAATTAAAAACTTTTTTATTTATGTTTCTGCTTTCTTTGAAAATTGTTGGCCAATTTAGAATGAAATGACTCATTTTTTACGTCTATCACGAACGGCTAATTCATTATTTGTTGTAAAAAAGGAGACCTGGAAAAACACCCTGATTTTGACACCAGTACTTATGTATAAATTGTTAAAGACGTATATCTGCAGTTGAAATAAGTCGACTGTCACGTATACATGCATTTTACAATACCATATAGTTAATAGTTTAATAGATGTCACCAACTCAATGATAAGGAAAATACTTACAAATTTTATTTCAGATACGAAAAATTGATAGGTTATTCATTCAAACTGCAGATACGCCTTTTACCATCTGCACGGCATAAAAGAAACAATTCGCAAAAAATAAAGCTTTTTTTGACCACCCTAATAATACATGTCCTACTTCAGATAGATGACTGAGCCTGGGGTCAGCTTCAACATCTTCTTCCTTAATCTTCTCATCATCATTAACAGAACTTTCCTTATTTGCACCACTCAGAATTCGGGCGGCTTTTCCTAAAGATATAAATAAATTAGGGATGTGCAAAATTGTTGCGGGTCGGTCAAGTTCGCCGGTTGATTCACACAACGACAATCAACCCGACACCCAGTGGTCAAAACCAGGAGTTTACTGTTCATTATCCGCATTTGGAAGCTTTTTTTTTTAATTCACAGAATTAAATTGTTGTGGTCTTCAAAATCTTCTACTTTCAAATTCAATTTTGTATGCACAAATATATAAATAAATTTAATGACAAAATTAGCAGTATTAAGAATATGATTTTTTTTCTAAAAGAAAATATCTTAAATAAACTCACTATTGATTAGAACTAATGCAAATATACTTCAAGAATATAGCGAATTATTTGAATGTATAAGTCAATTGTTATAAACAATTCATTCAAACAAATTATTCAGTATACCAGTTTGCTGAGAAAAAAAATTGGTTTGTCTTAAAATCGCTGCAACTTATTATTAGGATGAGCCGTAATTGAGACGAAAACATTTGATTGAAAGATGATTTTTAATGAAAAAGAATTTAGATTTTCATACTGAAATGTTCGCATCCCAATATTCAATTTTCTACTAGTTTATTAATAGGGATATTTTTTATCTTTTCAAAAGAATATACTACGTGAGAAATTTTTAAACAAAATTTAAGAATTTCCTCAATTTTGTACGTCAACCTCAACTCGTGGCATGACCTATGAAAGTTGTAACCGAAATATACAAATTTTACGATTCACTCTCTGAAGCCTTATCTTTAATTTAAGGATGTTGGTTAAATCCGACTTGGAATTCTTTTTTTTTATAGGTACGGCACTGACTCAATATTAATTTTTCTCAAGTATTTGAGAACGAAAGAAAGAAAACTTGTGAAATATCCGTGGTTTTTCGAGATCCTCGGATCAATAAAATCCAGAGGAATGAAGCCTTTTGCTGAGGCCATCATTATTTTTACTGAAATTATAAATTTTTCGAAAGGGAGCAATCTGCAGATAGCAGAAGACAGCATTTGAACGGCGAGAACCGTTCGCAAATTTATTTTTTTACTCACAATTCTGACATCACAGAAGCATTTTCAGGCGTCATCCAATACCGAAGACCCACAACTTGATGATGGCGAACCTCATTTTTGCTATATACGTCGCGAAATGGAGAAAAGTGGGTACGAAATAGAGATTTCCTATGTATGTGAGGACCATAAGACTGTAGTTGTAATCAGCAAAGCAAACATGGAATGCAGACCACCTGTCAAATTCGTGCTCCGATGCTCTGAAGTCTGAAACACACATTGCCACTCCTTATCGACCACGAGTCCGGGCTTCGAGTATCAGCGACAGTTTTGAATTGAGGAATAAAAGTAAAAAATGTGAATAAAATTGACTACAAAATATTTAAATAGTTTTTGCAGACAGCATCTGCAAATGCACCAATTTTATGGATAAACCAATTTATGATTGTATGTAAATCTGTAAAATTATTCAGTTTGAAATTATAATTTGAACATTTTTATTATAATTTTGAAATTATAAATGATAAATTTATCAATTAACTCAGCCATAAATTCAAAAACCATTAATCTCGAATTCTGAAATTTCCAAATTAGGCCCTCTGCAAATTTATTTATAAATTCAAAATTTATCAAGTCACCCAACTATAAATTATGACATTAGCAAGTTTTACACATTGATAATTCCAACATTATAAAACCGGCAAGTGTCCACTTTTCTTTATAAATTAAAAAATGTATCAAGTCACCCAGCAATAAATTCCAAAACCATCAATTTCGAATTCTGAAATTTCCAAGTTAGGCCCTCTGCAAATTTATTTATAAATTCCAAGTTTATCAAGTCGCCCAACTGTTATTTATGATATTATAAAAATTTTCACATTGATAATTCTGACATTACAATACTGGCAAGTGTTCACTTTTCTTTATAAATCAAAAAATTGATTAAGTCACCCAGCAATAAATTTCAAACCCATCAATTTCGAATTCTGAAGTTTCCAAATTAGGCCCTCTGTATATTTATTTATAAATTCAAAATTTATCAAGTCACCCAACTATAAATTATGGTATTACAAAACTTGGAATTTATCAATAAATTTGCAGAGGACCTAATTTCGAAATTTCAGAATTCGAATTTGATGCTTTTGAAATTTATTTCTGGGTGACTTGATAAATTTTTTAATTTATAAAGAAAAGTGGACTCTTGCCAGTTTTGTAATGTAGGAATTATCAATGTGTAACATTTTGTAATATCGTAGTTTATAGTTGGGCGACTCGACAAACTTGGAATTTGTAAATAAATTTGCAGAGGGCCTCATTTGGAAATTTCAGAATTCGAAATTAATGGTTTTTGAATTTATTGCTGGATGAATTGATAAATTTATAATTTCAAAATTTTCAAATTGTGATTTCAAACTGGATAAATTTACAAATTTACATACAATCATAAATTGCTTTATCCATAAAATTGTTGCATTTGCTGATGCTGTCTGCAAAAACTATTTAAATATTTTGTAGTCAATTTTATTCACATTTTTTATTTTTATTTCTCAAATCAAAACTGCCGCCGAGACTCGAAACCTGGAATCGCAATCGATAAGGAGTGGAAATGTGTGTTTCGGTCTTCAGAACATTGGAGCACGAATTTGACAGGTGGTTTGCATGCTGCGCTTGCTTTGCTGCTTACAACTACAGTCTTATGGTCTTCACATACACAGGAAATCTCAATTTTGTACCCACTTTTCTCCATTTTGCGACGTATATAGCAAAAATGAGGTTCACCATCATCAAGTTGTGGGTCTTCGGACATAGGATGCCGCCTGAAAGTGCTTCTGTGATTTCAGAATTGTGAGTAAAAAAATAAATTTGCGAACGGTTCTCGCCGTTCAAATGCTGTATTTTGCTATCTGCAGATTGCTCCCTTTCGAAAAATTTATAATTTTAGTAAAAATAATGATTGCTTCAGCAAAAGGCTTCATTCTTCCACATTTTATTGATCCGATGATCTCACAAAACCCCGGATATTTTATCAGTTTTCTTTCTTTCGTTCTCAAATAGTTGAGACAAATTATATATTGGGTCAGTGCCATACCTATAAAAAAAATTCCAAGTCGGATTTAACCAACACCCTTAAGAATTTTATAAATCATTTTAAGGTCTTTCCTATAGATTTTTGGTCTGGCCACACTGCATTGCTACTTTAGGATAAAACTAATTTTTCAGGACTACTATAGGCGCAGCCTACTTTTATACTTACGAAGATTTAAGTATAGTTTAAAAATCGATTTATGAACTCCATTTCCAAATAATAGTAAATAATGATTACTTTTTTTTATCAAAGATCCGGCAACGTTCCATATCAATTTGTCATATTATAAAATGGGAGGGTATTTTGAAACTCTGAAGTGAAAATCAAATAAATCAAATCTAGAAGTAATCCCATTTAATCAGAAATTCATCGAAAACTTTATGCGAATTTAGAAACATTCGTCCTTTTTAATACTGTTGCGTGGTTCAATAAAAAATTTCGAATTGTCTAATAAATTATTAAAAATATTTTATATGTCTTATTTTAATGATTTTCGCTGGAAATCGGTATTTTTATAGAAGAATTTTAAACCAAAATCAGAAAATTTCGAAGACGGCTTATAATTCCTAAAAATTGTAGGCTGTGTTAGCGTTTTTAACTGGAAATGTTTTTTTTTTAATAAATAATTAATAGACTTTAGAGATGTAACATTTTGAAAAAATTTACGTTTTTCAGTTTTGTTAGCATTTTTTTACCGGAAATTGTCATTTCAAAACAAAAATCATTAGAATTTAAAGGTTCATAATTTTGAATCAATTTTTGGTTATGTTAGCTTTTTACGCCAGAATCTGGTATTTTTATATAAAAATGAATATAGTTCGAACAAGATTTACAATTTTTGAACAATTTCAGGTTTTATAGACGTTTTTATACGAAGTAGATTATTTTAGACAAAAATCATATTATATTTCAAAGAAAGTTTACAATTCTGATGAGTTTTGTATTATGATAAGTTAGAAATATCAATTTTTAACTTCTCACTACTTTACAATTTCTAAAATACCAGAATCAGAAGTACCAAGTTAAAAATACAAATATCGTCGCAAGTTGGTGCTTTTAATAAAAAAATATTAGATTTCAAGGAATATTCACAATATTGTAGGTGAGTTGGATTTTTTGTTGTCTAAAATCTCATTGTCTAAAGTGTTCTTCTTTTTTTAAATCACCTATGGATTGAATTGAGACGTCCACTGTCAACATTTTTTGAAATTCTATTAGTATTTTAGGTAGCCACTGAAAACACATTTAATGTTTGGGATATATCCAAGTTTATAAGTTACTCAATTATCAATGTATCATATTAGGACATTAATATTAAATTTAATTTTTATCTTAACTCCATTTTAAAATAAATTAAAAAGATATTTTCTTATAATATATTTCAAATATTAAAGAAATCCAATTTTAAACACAAAATCGAATTTAAACTGTATCACAAAATGGATAGGTTCCAAATTTCAAGAAGGATTTCACGCGCCCCCTTCACACTGAAGGTGCTTCTAAGTCTGAGAGTTTTTGGATTCCAAATTGCAGTCAAAAATTTAAATCCTGTTGTATCAAAAAATATTGAATTCAAATTCACTGATTAAGCAATTAAAATCGCTACTGATCTTATTTAGTAAGCCACTTCTCACTGATTCAATTTCAGAGAGATTATTTGAGAGAAAATTGAATAACGTCAACATTTTAAAAGTATAGTATTCTTAAAGAAGATATTTCTGAGATGAAAAATTGAAAAAAATTTCAAATACAGCAGGTAGTATCCTAAGATTCAGTGCGATACATTTCACTCAAGTGATAAGATTCTCATAATCAACATTATCGAAACCCTTAGTTGCTTGAGTAAATGGGTCAAAACCCTTTTTGCTCTTTTCGGCCTTTTTCTTTGCACAAGAAAACCCAGGCAGCGGGAGCGTTCGCATTTCTGCAAAATCGAGATAAAATAATTACGACGATCGTAGAAGTGACAAGAGAACGGGTAAATAGAAAGGGACATTTTAGGACTAGCGAACACGAAATGGTGGCGGTATCCCCCATGTACAAACCTCGCATGATTCTTTTTGTTGAGGGGCAAAAATAGCCACATTTTCTGAATGCACTTGGAAATAAGCGAAAAATAAATTTTCACAATATATATTTTATATAATTGTAATATCAATAAATTATATAAAAATGCAGATTCATCAAAATTATATAGATGAAGTTATAATATGTGTGTGAGTGTGTGTGTGTGTGAGAGAGGAAATAATATACATTTTTTAAAAATAGTTTTATTCTATTTTATGTTTATGTTTAAGGCAATGTTCGATTACTTTATAAAGCAAAAAAATTTGCTAAGTGTGGGGTTCGAACCCACGCTCCCAGTTGGGAACCAGAACTTAAGTCTGGCGCCTTAGACCACTCGGCCAACCTAGCTTTTTGTTTTTTTGCTTTGTCTGAATACATGTTTAATTTTATTGCATATTGTTTCTAATTTTCTTTTTTTTTTGAACTGTCATTGCAGATTTTGCACAAAATAGATGAAGTTTTGGAACCAGTAGTATCAATCCACTCAGCAGAACCTCCGGTTGTAAACCCAAATGCGTTGCAGTTCTTGAATTACACAGATCAACTCAATTTGGGACAGCGTCGTACGCGGTAAGTTTACTGAAATATAAATTTTAAGAGTTCGGAAAAAGCATTTAAAAAACCCTAATAATTATGCTAATAAAAGGATGACTTTCAATTTAATTGTCTTCATAACACCTAACAATTTTAAGTTTTCCAAATATTGTTACTATTTTGACCATTAATTTTCTTGTACTAAGTTGAAAGCAGATTAGGCTTCCGAAGTTAAAAATTAATTAATTTAAGAATCAAAGTTTGTTATCAGATAACTTAATTCATAAAAAAGATGTGATGCAAATGTTTTACAAAAATATTCTGTTATATTCTAATACATAAATTTAACTTCTATAATTATTTTTGCTAAAATGACTGAAAGTAAAAAGCGATTTTTTTTTACGGTATGGATTAAACAAATTTTCATTTAATCGAAGATTACAACTTAAAAATCTGCTAAAAAGTACTTATTTTCTTAAATTTTTGAAGTGTCTTTCGAGTTCTGAATCTGATAATTAGTTCCACGTAGCCACGGATATTAAAGAAACGCTAAATATTTTATAATTTTGAGCAAGATAAATTTTTCATTATTATTTAAAGTGAACAATTAAATATTTTTCACACTAAATATGATCATGGTATAATTTCTGGTAAAAGTGTAAACTCTTTTTTTTTTGTTCGGAAATATTGACTAGTTGATATTTCGTTCACTTATACGATTTTTTCCTTTCGAAGCAATACACATGAGCCAAGCTCAGCGTGAAAATGCTCCATAATTCGATAAAAAATGTTTTGATTGGTACCCACTTCTCTGGAGTTTATTGTTCTACACTATCGTTTTCAAATGCAAAAGTTCGTCACATTGAGAATGATCAACTAGCCAAAAAATCAATGCAATTGTGACAAAAACCGCACACTAAACCGTAGTTAAATTAGATATGAAAGTTATATAACTACTCGTGCTTCAAAATCAACTGATGAAAAATATTTACTGATTATTTTGTGTTATTTAAAATTTCATATCACTTTTTTATCATAAAAGAACATTGTTTTAAGTGTTCGAAGATCTAGTAAGTTGAATATTACGGAAAAATCCGTAAGTAATCCCACCAACTTAATTTTAAAATAAAATAATTTATAGTTCGGTCATAACAAATGTTACAGAAAATTAAAAAAAAAAACATGAACAAAATGAAAGTTCCTTATTTAAAATTTATTGGATAGAAATTACCTGAAACTAGATAGTACTTTCTTTGCAAGTTAAACATTTTTAATTATCGCTCTTGACTTTCGTATTGAATTAAAAATTTAAATAAGTAACCTAAAGTAATTTGTAAATTGTGAAATTGAAACAGATTATACCTCTTACGCTTTGCAAGCTGTAATGTACCTTTAATTTAAAACACTATTATACAATGAAGGGAATTTAGAACCATTAAAGAAGGGAGTTTTCATTTAATTAGATTTACCCTTATTTTTTCACAATTCACTTAATTCATTTTTAGAAAACAATAATACAACGTTTATTTTTCTGTACTATCTGAATATGTATTAAAATATTTTAAATTCTTTGAAAGAAATATAATATACGTGGAAGTTTAAAGACGTTAGCAGGTAACATAAGAGGATACTGGAAATGTCTGACTGCCTCAAAGTGTGATCCTTTCTCTACTTCCAGTGAAAAAGGTTGGGAACGGTCAGACAGTTCAGGTATTCGCTTTCAGGAAGTATCTCTATTCTTGAATTCTGCCATTCATTTTCGTTATTCTACAATATGTTTTATATTTAAAAACTGTATAAGTGATACTGTCATACATCCCTGGTGAAAATGTATTTTCCTAATAAAATACAGTGAATTATAATAAAGTATACCAATTTGACAATTGTAATTTTTTGTAAAAATTTGTAGTTACTTCTAAAATTGTGTCAAAGTGTCAGATTAATAGCAAATAATTTTATTTTTAATAGATTTTTGTTTGCTTAAAAAAATCGCTAAAACTGTAGAAAATGACAATAACCAAATTCCAGTATAAACTGCCATTTTTTTCTGCAATTGAGAAATTTTTCAGAGTTGTATAAATTATAAACAAAGTATCAAAAGAATGGCATATAACATACTCCAATCCAAATAAAAAGGACCAAAATATTGTTAAGTGTCCTTCATTGTAGAGAAAGTCGACGTTTCCAGAAACAGTATGCTCTCCTCATAAGGAAATATAATAAAAAGTCAAATTGAAGTCCATATTAAAATTACATATTAAAATGTTATATTTACAGTGTGAACCATAGTCTTAGTTCTCAATCTCAAAACTTCTATAGTCGTTAAAATTAGTTTAAAAACTTATAATTGTTCAAGGTTAGTATCAAATAAAAATTTAGTTAGTATATAAGGTTAGTATGCTCATCTCTCAACTCTCATTATTAGGGACGGCCACACTAACCTTCAACAATTTTAAGTTTAAAAAAAATTTTAACTACTATAGAACTTTCAAGATTGATAACTAAGAATGTATTTCACACTATAAATATTATATTTTATTATGTAATTCTAATGTGGACTTTGATTTGATTTTTTGAATATATTTTCTCATGAGGAGAGCATACTGTCTCTAGAAACGTCGACTTTCCCTGCAATAAAGGGTCCTTAACATCATCTTGGTCCTTCTTATTTGGTCTGAAGTATGTCATTTTTCATCCCTTCTACACTTTATTTATAATCTATTAATTATAGTATAGTATAGTATAGTATTTTCTTGTGAAAATATTTTTCCGCCATAGGGCTGTTTGAATATTACAACCATTACAATGATAAATGGAAATATTTCAAAATTCAGGCTCCACAAATATAATAATTTTCGCGTTATTGTATTTTCTTGTGAAAATTTGATTTCCACCATAGGGTTGTTTGAATATTACAACAATTACAATGATAAATGGAAATATTTCATAATGCAGGTTCCAAAAATATAATAAAATGCTAAAGTAATCTGCAATTCAGTATATTTTAATCAGAACACGGTTTTGTCACTACTTTTCATTCATATTGTAATCGTTCGTTGTCCATAAATCGTTAAATAATATGAGGCAGAAGTTTCAGTTTATCCGCGTGAATTGCTTTTCCATCTGAAAGGATTCGCCTGAAAGTGAATGGAACGTAAATCGAAAAAGAGAAGAGCGCGATATTCACGAGCTATAAATAAGGTGCGCGTGCCGCAAGTTCCAAGATTTCCAGCTTTAAGGGAAATTATTCTACGCCCTTTATATGTATTTGTTCCCTGATGTAAATTCTTCGCGTCTATACCAAAACAATTTTCCGCCTGGTGGAAATTTCGAACAAAGCTTTAGTAGATTTACTTTCGAGAAGTCGCTGACAATTTTCTCTGAAAAGTTGCAAACGCTTGTTGGACAGATCCGTCTTCTTAAGTCGTAAATAATGCAATTTTCTCAACCACCAGGTAAAAGCTTTTACGCTTATTTTCAATCTACTCTTTATCATCTTCTTTACCTTCTTTGGACTTATCATTATCTGTGCCAGGCAAAGAGGGCCAAAAAATGCAATTTTCCTTTCGTTTCTGAGAGTAAAGAAATGGGACAATTATGTTTTTAGATAGGATCGTATTGAATTTGTGGACTAACTTTATTGTGGGAGAAAACTGTTATACGGCAATTCTCAAAAGTACGCCGAATTTGGTGTTGTTTCGAACTGCATCAAAAATAAGGCACGAAAACAAATAAAGGCACAATGAAAAATTGCATTGTTCTTAATGAGATGCAACAAAATTCACACCGATTGTTTTCTTCGCAAATACTAAATTATATTTTCAGAAATTATTTTTAATATTTTAGTTTTTAAAGATTTTTGAAACCCAGAAACACATTATTTTATTATAATGAAACTATTTTTTTCTTTTGTTTCCAGAATTTTTAGACAACGAGTGTTTAATGAGCGGAAGGAAGACAACTTCAGAGGCGGGGAACAATACACATTTTTCATCCCTGACGATGAAGGTTTCAAGGTAAGTATTTCTTCGTAATATTTGCAATTAATTGTTAAAAAAGCTTCTTGGAATTTTACGAATATGAAGTTCATTTACTTTTCATTTCAAGAAAATAAATCTGGAAAAGACTTGAGCTTTTCATTATGGTATATTTAGCTTGAAGAGTGTCGAAAGGAGTCTGGTCTCGGTTTTCTCAGAAGCTTCAAAATGCCATGTCGCAGCGAGAATTGCACGGCATATCATAACCACGTGTATTTGTTTCTACTAGAGAAGAAATGAAATGGGGTTAGTGAATTGAAGTCTGCGGTGGACTAGGAGATGAAAAATATCAATGGTACAGGGTTCCTCGATTGGCTGTCGTACGAAATTGAATTCCATTTTTACTCCTGGGAAAATACAATCTAGAATATTTTTCCATTCACTGTAAAGCCAATAAGAAAAAGTATTCACAAAAAAGATGGAGAATTCACCTGCTTTAAAAATCAAAGTGGTTAATGAATTATTCAGAATTCTAGCGAGTATCATATTTATTTTCAAGTAAATTCATTTCTCAACCGATTTTTGATTTGAACGTTTTATATTTCGAACTCCTTGTCAACAATCTGCTTTGTATTCGTATAATTTAAAATAAAGGTTGAAAATTAATAAGGATTCAAGGGCCATTCGCCACTTTTTGGGGAGAAACTAAAAACGTGTTATAAATAGGGTCACTTTAACATACAATTTTATTTATTTTTCAGTTTTAACTTAAAATATAATAATAGATAACCATTTTGACTAAACCGAAACAAATTTTTCTGAGGTCTCTATTTTTTATTTTATTCAAAAATATGTACATTTTTAAATATGAAAATACTGTCACTGCTTGGTAAAACCGCTGCGACAAAAAATCTGTGAAAATTCAACAACTGAAAGTCAGCGTAATATTAAAAATCATACTCATTTCTTCAAATTCCTCCTGAATAAAGTATTTAAATTACATTTTCTTTCACCAGTGTCAAGAGTAGGTAAGTTAATATTGCAAACCGCAATTGTTTAAACCATACAAGGACCCTATTCAGCAGGACAAATAAAAAAAGAAAGTATTTTCGATATATTTCTATGCTCTATGAAAGTAAAAGTAGCTTGCTTACAAAAAGCCATCCAGATTCGAGAAAATTGAAAATGAAATCATGATGATAATAGCAATTATAATTTGGTATATTTCAAAGAAATGGGAAATTGGTTTGTGCATTATTCATTACTGAATGCAGAGGACAAAAGAGTATGTAAAAATAATTATCCAGCCTCGAAAAATTGAAATTCTAGTTCTTACTTTGAGGTTAGAAAAAGCCTCTCTGTCATTCTTGCTTTTTTACATCTATTTCAGTAAAAAATGAAGGTTCTAAAATATTTTACCTTAAAATTTAGTATTTAAATTTATTCAAATATTTTAATATTTCAAAGAATTCATACTAAATGAATGAATTATACTAAATTATTCAATTTTTTTTTAACAATTCGACGGTTAATATAGGATTTTTACAGGTATTTAACAATTGGAAATATAATGATCAAAATAACAAAATGTTTTGCTAATACTACAAATTTTTCTGTAGTGTTATTTGTTCATGAAATAAATAAAAATATGTATCTTAGATGATTTTCTTAAATAATTGTCAGAGACCGTTCATTAAACTGTTCGATCCACCTGCAAAAAAAATAATGTACTGAATCTTTTGGAAATATTGTTCCTCTAGAAAGGTTTTTTGCTTCTCCTGTAAAGTTTGATTGATTAGGCTTATCACCGTTTAGCTTTCCCTACTTCAATTACTGTAATTGTTATTTTTCATTTTTTTCTGCTTGTAAGTTTATCTCCGTTGAAATTAGAAATAATATATTTATTATTTTATTTTATGTTACGTTGAATTACATTATTATTTTAAGGAATTAATTCAGGATAACAAAGTAAATTTTTTTTCCACTTTGAAAAATACTGGCACAAAAAATCCTCTGGCAGGAATGTGTATTCGAATTCTTCTGATTTTTAGAAGAGAAATCCAATTTCAAAAATTTGGCGCTTGTCTCCTTATGCATATCCACCCTTCGAACATAAAATATATTGTTTTTAATTTGCATATATTGAAACTTGAGTTTTGACAAAGGGTTGCCTAAACAATTGGATGATCTACGTGCATATCGCTTACAGTGACGAGTTTACAGGATAACGATAGTAGTTCTGAAAGTTCATCCTATGTAAGTCGAGTTTGTCCTTTCTGTCAGGTCTAGAGCCGATTACAACAAGAGGGTCGTGTTGCATGGTTTAGTCATTAGTTAGACTTTAGCTATAGGCAAAAGAGAAGCTCTAGTGAAACTTCTTTGTAGAAAAGTATCCTGTCTGCTATAAGTTGAAGTCAGTTCTGAAAAGCTCGTTTGCTCGACAGCGACCGATCGACGTATCGGAAAGCACTTCACTCCTCGTTTCAGCTTTCTCTGTGGGGCTGAGCTTTCACGTCACGTTCAACCGCAAACTGGCTCCTTTTATATCGTCTCTCTTTTGGATGTTGCATTTTCGCGATTTGTCTGACGTCTGGTTAACAGTTGCAGAGAACGTTTAGGTACTTTTACTTTATTTTTATGTCAATTCTCCCTGTTTTTTTTTAATGTTAAAGGCTTTTGAATAATCATATACATTGTTATACAGAGAGAGAGAGAGAGTCAATTATCGAGAACAAGAAGTGCCGAATGTACGGCAACTACAACTTCCCGACAATAATCTCTATTACACAGTCGAGGCCTGACATCGTTCTGCTTGCCTTTGAGAAAATAACCATGTTCGTCATCGAATTCGAGACATTAGTAGGTAACTGTGGCGATTATACCCAGAATATTCGGTTATAATGATTGTCCTTGTGATCAGTGCTCTTAGGGGTACAAATCCATCACTGGTTCGTAACCTCAAAGCCATACGATTCTACCTCTCAAAAAGTAAACAATTTGAAATTTGAGCTATTCAAATCTGAATTGAAAATTAGAGCATTTATAGTGGACTAATTCTAAATAAAAAATTTGTAATTATAAAGATAAGATATTTTTAAATTGAAAACTAGGGATGTGCAAAAACTCGCGAACTCGCAAGCTCGACCAGACTCTTGCGAACTTTTCAAATGCAGTCCCAGTCGTGCCGAGCTGCGAGCCGAAGGAAGTTTGCGAGCTGAAAAACAATCGCGGACCATAAAAATCTCGCAGAAAAAAATAGACCGCAAAATTTGATTGATATTCTCGATCGAATATATATTACTGGATTAATTTAAGCTAATTTTTAATGTATTCAAGACGTTAACGCTCGTGGCTAGACCCGACCAGCACAAAAAAAGCTCGACTGGCGACTGTCGAGCTTTTGCACACCACCACCAGAAACCATCAAAGTTAGGCAGATAAATCATCGAACTTCTAATTCTGCCCACTGAACCAGATACAATGTTCTACAATTTTTCATCTGGCGTCATTAACTTTGCTTCATCCACAAACGAGCTATTTCGAAAAAAACTGAACACGAGTATTTTGCCCTTTCTAATATGTAACAAATTGTCAGCTTTGGCAGTTCGTTAGTCATGACCTATTAGAGCTGCATCATTTCTATTTTTTCATAACTACTGGGAATTATGTCTATTTCTATTGATATATAGGGAACTTTTTTTTTGTAAATTGACTGGGTTCAAAGTACAGGAGAAAATTTCAGGATTTGATTTTTCAGGCACTTGAAAAAAATCTGGTTACTTGGAAGGATTATAACTCAGTAGCTACTGAAGATAGAAGTTTTTTTTCAATTTTCTCTGAATTTTGATTAGCTTAGTTTTGCTGGAGTAGCGAGGGTCAATCTATGCAAACACGATTTTCGGAACTTTTTTCAAAAATATTTCTTGGACTCTTGGTTGTAATTTGTAGCAAATCATGAATTTGCCTAAACTATAATTGAATATTTTTTTGTTCGGTACTGCAGACACACCGTTTTGAGCGAAATGGTAAGATTAAAGTAAATATATTATATTCAAATGTCAAAAAGGCCCATAATTTTCAAAAACCTTGTTGTAAGATTTCAATATTTGTAGTTTTTGCAGGACAAAATCTCATTTTTATAAACCTGAAAAATCAAAAATAATTTTTGAAAGCTTTGTAATGTATCCTAAAATTTTGTTGAGCATACAGAAACTTTGTCGTAAGTTGTGTATACCGTTTCGGCATATTTTGCCGGATATAAATTTTCTCTTACAGCATACTTAAACGCACTTTATTTTAACTCCAGGCATGTTTTTATCCTATGGAGAGAGGAGTACCTAGCCTTTAATTTTTTATTCCGGCATATTTTTTCGGAGATGAATTCTTTAAATTATTGAAATTAACCTTGAATTCGTTGGAAGTCACCATGAATTCTTTGGAATTCTTTAGAATCACACCGTCAAAGATATTTGGTTGATGATATGCTGAGAGATTAAATGAAAATCCGGCATATTTTGCTTGAAGTAAATACTCGACCTTTAAAATATAGCCCATCTTTTTCAAAAAGTTGAACATTTGATACAATCGCGTTCTTTTATTCAGGTTACCTGCTTCCATTTCTATAACCTTTTTCTAATTAATCCTGTATATAGTCCGAAATAAATTGATACACATTCACTATGAAATTTGTAGTTTCCCACTAAAGAATTAGTAAATATTTCTACTAATTGAGTCAGTACTTTGTAAACATACTTCAGATTTATGACACTATTATATACAATTTAGAAGAACCAAAAAATTACTTATTACGCATATAATAAGTCTAGCGTCTTTCTGTGTACAGAAACCTGACAAATAATTTGTTCCAGATAAGAGATTAATGTAACAAAAATCTAACCAACACCATACGTTCATCAAGCCTTTCTTCTCAATTATTAAGTTATGTTTGGATTTCAAAAAATTAAGAAACTTTTTTTTCAAATTTTTTTCACAGTATTTTTTATATTTCTCCATATTCTATCACCAAAGTACAATATAAAGCATAATACTTTGGTTTCATCTAAACAGTTTTTATATTTCATTCTGCACAATCGCATAAACAATAAACAATTACAGATACAAGATTATAAAATGTAAGTGCCTTGTTACCATTTATAATGTAATATTTCTCAATGATATTACTGAACAGCTAAATAATTGAAGAAACTAACATGATGAAAATAAAGAAAAATGCAGTTATGTGATATGTATTTTAATTTTTGGTTCTAAATATTTAAAACAATCAGAATGAGCCAGGGTTGTACCAAGTCTGAAACAATGATAGGCCAATACTAGGCCAGGATTACAGGGCTAGTTCCTCCTTTCATATAGTATATTATCAAAAGAAAATGTACCCAAAAATCGTGCATACATCTGTATGAGACAAAATTGTTTTTTTAATGGGCCACCCTATCGTCTGTATTGCCCATATGTCCTCTGAAGTTGAATTATTCGTGCACCTGAGCAGCAATAATGTACCGTTGCCCGAATGGCTTGCGAAACAGACTATTCAGAGGATCATTTTCCAATATTGGGACAATCATGCAGGCATGGTCGCCATCTATGCGTATTTTAACTCGCTCATAGTTTTGAGAGTTTGTTTCATTATGGTTATCAGGAAGATTCACTCTAGGAACCATGAATGGATACAAACGTCTAAATATGCTTATTCCAATGATGTACATGCGATTCTCATCTGTTCCTACGCCGAAACAGCGTTCTAGTGGTAAGCGCAGAGTTAAATCGGGAGTGATTAAACTTTCATAATGATTAACATTAATTTGAATAGGAGAAGGATGAACTGCGTCAGGTTTATGTGGCCAAGATAATTCTGCAAAAAGAAAGTATAAATAGGAAATTAATTATTGTACTGATTATTAAATTAGATTAATAAATCATAGTTTTTATATTTCCGAATTAAATGTAGTTGACACATTAGAGATTAAATGTTTAGTATTGATTTTCGAAACTGGCTTTCAATTTTCTTTATCTAGCAAAATCAGAAAATACATTTTTCTGTATATTTGAAGCCTCTCTTTTTTTAAAACTGTTTAAATTATTCGGAAATAATGAAAAGCCCTTAAAGCGCTGTCCAAAAGTGCTTAACTATATTTCAAAGCATATATAAAAAATAATTAATTTGAGAGAGAGAAACTTGTATATTTTATTTTTTTTAAGTTTTATTCCAAAGTATACGTAATAATAATATTTCATTTGGACTTCTTAAATATTATTGCATGGAATGGACTAAAAATAACTTTTCAATCACAATTATCGACAACACTTTATTATAAACTATTGTAGATGATTGTTAATTTGTTATTGCAAAGTTCTATTTAGGGCATTCTATGCCAAAACGAAAGCCCACCTCTTCTATAATAGCTAAAAGTTCATTTGTTTATCATATTAATGATAATTATTAATTATATTCAATAATTCGTGATAAAATATTTTTTACGTATATCTGGATTAAATTTTTATGAAATAAAATTTCTGAGTCTTGTTTATCCTCAAGAAAGCATTTTTAGTAATTAATATGTTTCTATTATCAATTTTTTATATTTGCTTAACAAAGTTAATTAGTTAATTAATGAAAATGTGGACTAATTTTTTTATGATTTCCGAGGTTTTCGGTATAAGATATTGGGCGTGCATCTCAAGTGCATGCTTTTTTGTTTTATGGAATTATTTGGTGTTTTTGCGAAATTACTTTATACGCGAATAAAATACGGCAAAATTAGTTAAGCTTGTAAATAATCCTTATTTTTCCATTTTGAAGCAATAAAACGTATATACGCTCGTAAATATACGACATGCTGGTGAAAGTGACTACATTTACAAGTTTCAGAATATTGCCTAATTATTGTTTAAAAAAAGTTTAAAATTTTACACCATCGCGTTATTTTATTCAGCTTTTCCATTTCAATAGCTTTCTTCTGATTAATACGAGTATATACAACTCTAAATGAAGTCATATATTTTCACCAAAGCCTTTATAATATTCCACTAAAAAAATAGTAAATATTTCGAGATTTATACATTTCGAGAGCACTATGAGTTAGGAGAGAAAGATTTATTTTATTTTGAAAGATTTTAAATAGGTAATAAATATACTGCAATTAAAACTGGACTTTAAATTATATTATTCAAATTAATTCAAATTTAAATATAAATATAAATTTATATCAATTATATTATTATATTGCTTCATTTACCAACAAGATTAGTGAAAATCACTAAGGAAAAACACAGAATAACAATCACGGTCCTCATTCTCTTAAAATAAAGGTGTAATTAATGAATATTCTACAAATTAAAAAAAAATTAAGTACTCGCTATCTCATTTGTCCTCTTAAATTATTTATATTCCGCAATTCTGTTTCTTCGTAACTCTGATTCATAGAAGTACTTAAGATTTACTACATTATTATGTACATACAGTTTAGAGGCAATGATACTCATTACGTAATGGAAGGATCAATATCTGTTGAAAAATATGATAACATTTTATCTTTATTATTTTAGTTAGGGGAGAGGAGGGTAAGTTGGCGCAATCATAATTACAAAAAAAATAGTAGTTGGATTCGCGAAAATAGAATTATCGTCTAAATTCAAATTCACAATCATTCGATTTTTCAGAATATTTTTATTACAAGTTTCTTTACAGGATTTTTTTCGGTAACTTTTGGTTAATTTTAGAGCAATTCAATTCAATCGATGAATGACTCACATTTTACATTAACCTGACTAAGTAAGACATATTTGAAACTTTTTTTATCTTTCTGAAGAATTGAAAAATGCAAAGTGTTGTGAAATTATACTGACTATATCATAATTAACATAACAGGAAATAAGGCATTGGAAAAATAGTCTGAAATTAATTCTGATTATTGCCCTGAATTGGGTCTGATTTCTGACTTGATTTTTGAGAACTATTATTGAGAAAATAGACAAACCATCAACGACACTTGTGAGCTAATGTCATGAAATAAATTCTTATTTTTGTGTACCTTTATATTAAGATAAAACTTGAAAAGCAAAATCGCATCATCTGAAATTTAAAAGTAAAATTTACTTTCATCAAATTTCAATTTCAGTCTTAATTTAAAAGCATTTAGATAATTTAGGACTTCAAATGAGTAATGAATTGTTTTTATATATATTGCGATGAAATTTGTATGATTTTCCGTATTTCAATCATATTTCATATTGATATCCATATTTCAGTCAAGAGCTGAGATGTCTGATTTCCGAAACAAGGCAAATTTTACTCAAAAATTGTAATTTTTAACAATTAATTGAATAATTATTTCCTTCTTATAATTTATTCTTGAAGTAATTTTCTGCCCGGAATTCAATAAAAATAAAATTAATGTTTAAAAAAAAAATTTGTCCTATTTTCAATTTTTAATTTTCCACATTTTCAAATATGAAATAGGTACTTCCATAAGTTCTTCAGGCACATACATAGTTCTACATATATAAAAACATTGATGACTGCAAGAATTCATTTTTTCATATATTTTAGGCTTATTATTATTCTTTATTATATCATTAAGCCGTTTCCCTTTCGGGGTAGGCGTGAATTGCTTGGTTGGAAAGTAGTAATGTGTGGATGGGTATATAGGTATAAGGTAGATAGGATTATAGGTTGAAATGCTGCATTTTAATTATACTTTAATAATAAAAATTACTACATACCTTTGTCACGGCTTCCTGGAAATCCTATAAAATCTACAATTTATCTTATAAGTTATATTCCCTATCGTTATTAATTTTGTTGAGCGCCAGGCCTGTTCGAGGCCACTTAAATTCTCAAAATCCAAATCTCCAAATTAATCAAATGAAAATCTACAAATCTCAAAGGAAACGAGAAACTAAACTCAACGCAAAGAACGCAGTGTACCGGCTTCTCACACGGTCAGCTCAGACTCGGTATCTGGGCGTGTTTCGCAAATAAAGAGGGTTCAAAAAATCAGCAACACAATAATCTTGTATTTAAAACAGATAGTACTTGTTATTTATTCTATTAAAATAAATTGAAATAATAATACGCCAGGTTTAACAATCATTGTTTTACTATATTTCGAGTCTCGACATATTTGAAAGATTCTTAATCCGAAAATCAACTTAGGCTCTAATAATAATAATCTCGACTCATTTGCAACAGAATAAATCTTAAATCCTAACGTAATACTTGAAAACTAAGCTAAGTTCGAAAAGTTAGGCTTCCCTGCCCGGAACTTCATGCTAGGCAATTACAAAACAAAACTTAAAAATGTTAATGTTGATCCCAGGACCGAGCTAAACAAACTTCCGGAAAGCTCAATTTAAATGTTTCAACAAAACTGAAAATAATCATTCACGAATTTCCCTGATGATTTAAACTTAAATTCTCCAACAATATCAAATTAAAACAATTTTTCGTGTTAATTTCAGAAGTCTAGCCATCAGAAAAACCTAACCTCAAAATCAACTATAGCCTAACCTCACTAAATTAGTAATCACTTAAATTAATCTGACAAAATCAATCAAAAAATAAGAAAGTTATAATCCCAACATAGTCCAATAACACACTTAAAATTTATTCACACAATTCTCGACGCTCAAAGTTTCGGTAAATCTGAAATATAAAAAGGGGTGGGGTAAGGGGAAAGCCCTTGACTGGATGACATCTCTACCGAATTCAAATTATGAGTCTTCGATACAACAAAATTGGGATACATCTTTTTGTCGTTAACGCACGTTTGGTGCAAAACTCGACTGGGGGCTCAGTTCAATAATTTTACACCCTCTTAGGTCAACACATGAAAAGGGAATTACTCATAATTAAAGATCGGGTTTCGGGATAAATCACAACTCGGGACTCCATTACGTGCCAAAATTAGGATTATTCGAAATGCTCGACGGGGTCAGAGTTTAAGGGTCATACATGGCGGGGCAACACTTAACTGGGGCTCAGTTCACAAATTGCATACAATATTTATCACAATCGGGGAAACATTTCAAAAAATAATATTTATAACCACTTCACTATATTTAAAAAAATTAATAAGAAGGCCCAGTTAGAGAGTCTCCGTCTCGACCTCGTGTGACGCCATTTTCTCGACAGCAACAAAAGTATTGAGATTAGCAAAATTGATCCATCGTGGCCACGTGTCGAGCGGAGTCCCCTTTTTCTTAAGTAAATAAGAGTTGGCCTTACCCGCAGTATGGAGAAACCTTCTAGGGACTCGTTGAAAGCGTCTTTAATATTTTCCTCTTGAAAACTGCTTCACAAAGATAACGAAAAAGTCTTAACGTATCGGTTCTACTTTACACGGCTGTCGTCGGCAGAGAAGAGCGAGCGTAGTTGCGACGGTCAAGGACTCTGCCTCGGCGTTCCTTCTCCTCCTTCTCTCCCCCGTTCCTATTGGTGGTAAGGCCGCTGCGGTGACGGGGTGCTGGATTTACATTCCAGGGCCGTCTAAATATATCCTGTTATTTTCGGTTTTCATCCTTTCTTCTTTCCATTATCGCCAGAATTGATCCAGTGTTGTTGTTTCTTTGTCCTTACTCTCCAATCCACCCATTTGATCACCTCCTGGAGCCCGAAATTACCCTGGCTGATCAGAGCAGGATTTGGTTCGGTACCAATTGGTATCAGCCGACGTGAAGAGGGCATTGCGCATTGAGATGCCCTAGTCATGTTGGCGAAGATAGCACAAAAAACTCCGTGAAGTTTTCCTGAAGCTTGCAATATAATGTTGTACAACATTCCCTCACAAGCGGACATTTTCTTCATTGACCAAACCTTGCTCTAAACTTTAAATGCAATATTCCCAACCTTACAATGCAAGCTTCAGGAAATCTTCACGGAATTTTTTATGCAACTATAGTTGCTAAAGAAATAAACAGGGTTCTATACTTGAAATCGCAGAATCTCTCGGCAACGAAATATGTTGTCTTTAGAGGAAATGAGGCGATACGTATTTTTCTGATTTGCAACAACAAAAATTCTAAGAAGTTATGCGTATTTAGATTTTGTGCTTTGCTTGTCAAAAATCCCCGTTTTTTTCAAACTTCTATAACTTTTGACCTAATTGAAATATTTAATATTTTCTTCTCTATTTGAAAAGCGTGCATCATCTTCTTTCTTTCGAAATCCGCAATAGAATTTTAAAATGTTCAAAATTAACAAAATGTCAACTGTTTTTCTGAAAAGAAAATAAAAATCGATTTTCTCAAAAAAACTACCTTCAAATTTTTCGCCGATTTTTTTTTAACTTTTACTTTGATAATGAAGATATCTTGTAAGTTTCATGTTTGCTAAATAACTTTTGTAGTCAGGAGAATTTTTTTTTCTTACAATTAAATTTTCTACTTTTTCTTGGAAACAATGACAGATACAAAAAAATATTAACATAAAAGTTTGCTCGTCTAAAAAAGTTCAATGAAAAATGATTGTGTTCTTTTTAGACATATTTCATAGTTTACGAGAAAAATTCCAAAATTACACTTTTGGGGGAAAGAATTC
>JAABKJ010004043.1:0-24928 GCA_011634705.1 Andricus grossulariae
TTTTTTGTTTTTTTTTTTTTTTTTTTTTTTTTTGCTTTATCACGATACTTTCCATATTCTAAATATGTTACAAATAAGATTTTGTCATCAAAACGAGTCCTCTTTCGAATATCCTATCGACAAAAATGCATATCATTCAAAATTTACAAAAAAAATCTAAAATTTCAAATTTTATAAAATATTAAGGCACCCATATTATTTATTTATTTACTCTGAAAATTTGTTTTCTTAGTTTCTGCATAGTTATTTTCCTATTGGCATAAAAATTCCATAAACTCACATTTGAACATCCTGAAACACAAGTTCTTTTCAGCTAGTAATGAACGAATAGCTATTTTTGTTTGGTCTCAACTTTTATCATAAATAAATATTTTTTCAAGAAGAATGGCCTAAGATATTTTCGGTTATATTTTCGTGTTTGTCACCTTACGGGTATATACTCAAATGTTAAACTAGCAATTAGAAAAAACATAATTGCAAAAAAGAAAAAAATTAATAGTATAACCAAAGTTAGTTGCCTCAAAATTTATTCTAAAATTACATTTTTTAATGTTTTACAGAATTTGAAGTAAGAAATCTTTCACAATTGTTGTTAACTACAAAATTCACTGAGAAAAATGTTTTTTTTTTTATTCAAACAAAGGATCCTGCACAAAATAAACCAACACTTGTTAAACGCTCTATAGGGTTTAACATATTAAAGAAATATCAAAGAAATCATATGATTGGTTTAAAAAAAGAATTTGTGCTTGATTTAAATAAATTTTGTGTGAATCAAAAAAAATTTGTTTAATTTTTTCTCTGTGGGTATTTTTGGTATTTTAGCGGAAATGTATGTATTATGTTTATTTATATTACCCGACATTTCTATAAATATTTTAATTATTAAATCGTTAAAATAAATTCAATGTGTCGTAACTAATAAACGAAAGATTATGGAAGGTTTTTCATGCAAATGTTTAGGATTTCTTCCATGATGTAATACGAAAATCACGTCATAGATAAGAAAAAATATATAACGGGTGTTTGGAAAGAAAGGATTATGATATTTTTCTGCGTTTTCTAATACTTCAATCGACTTATCATTTTTACCGATTATTTAATAACATAATTTTTTATTTTTAAATTTATATATTCTATAAACTTTCTCATAGAAGTAGTCTCTAAATTTTACTAATTCTCAGCAGACAAGTGTACCGAAAAATTAGTGAAAATAATTTAACTAATTTTTAATCAAACAACATAACCTATATTTTTATGAATAATTCAATTAATGAAATTTGACTGACAATGAATTGAGTAAAATCTAATACAATCAGTTATTAAAAAAAATATATTTGAATCTAACATATTTTATTTGATTAACAGCACATTTCATTAAATCAAACGAATTCTTTATTGAACTCAAACCTATTATTTCCTTGATATAGGGTTAAACAAATGTTTGTTTATTTTAAACACAGTTTTTGTTTAATTTTGATAATTTTGTTGATTTAAATAAAATTTCATTTAATTCAAATAAAGTTTTTTCATTCAAATAAAAAATTGTTTATATCAAATAAAATACATTCAAACAAATTGATTTGAAATATTATGGAATGTTTCAGAATTTTGTAGATTATTCTAGGCGTTCTAGGATATTCTAGAAATTACTTCCATTTTCTAGACTATTCCTAAATGTTATAGATTTTTCCATATAATCTAGATTATTCTGTCATAATTATGGAATATTTTCGAATGATCTGGAATGTTTTGCAATGTACTAGTCCGAAATATTCTCGGCTTATCTAGAGTATTATTGAATGTTCCACCAATTTTCTAGAATGGTTTCAGTTTTTGAAAGTTCTGAATGAATGTCTTAGAATGTTATTGAATGTTCCGCGAATGTTCTGAAATTTTCACACAGTTTTTTTTTATTTGTAGGGGGGAGGAGGGGGGAAATAGAGAACTAATCCCCATAATTTTTGTTCAATTAAAATATATTTTGTTTAATTCAAGTAAAAAAATTTCAAATTAAATAAACTACATTCAAACGTAGTTTGTTTGAATCAAGCAAAAGTTTTTTTCTCAGCTGCTAACTCGGTAGCCTAAGTTTGCTTTTTAATAAAATCGTGCCCGACTTTTAACTAAATCGGTCAATCCTAAACACTTTGCTCACACTCACTATATTTATTCAACATTCCATCAAATTATTTTTATACGTATAAAACTGGAGATGGAAACCAAACAAGTAGATACGGATAATTCTGGTCAGGCTATAAGTGCTTGCCTGACCACAAACCTCTTAATCCACTTAGGAGGAAACTGCAACTCCACAGGGGAGAAAGTCGAGTATGGTCGGACGTGGGAAGCACCTGACATGAAATGTATAGTTTATGTACAGAGAATAGGTTCAGTCGTGGCACCTGCTGTGTGAAAATCGCTGGGAGCTCCAATAGATGCATAGATTTTAATCCCTTTATGATTTTTCTTGACATTATATCGTCTATCATAAAGGACTCGTTTCTAATTCAATACATTGAAGCAGAAATTTCAAATGAGAAACAGTTTTCGAAATGCACAATTCACAGCCCTGAATTCTCTGAAAACAGGGGAAATAGGATGATTTTTCACGAAAATATGGGACTAAAAGGAGAATAAATTCTTTTTGTTGAATTTAATAAAGGCACCACATTTATAAGATTTCATTTTATAATATGCTAATTTTTAACAAAATAGTTGAACTGTCAACCAGAAAAGATGAATTTTGAACCAAAAAGCTAATTTTCAATCAGAGATAAATTTTCAACTAAATAGTGCAATTTTCAACAATAAAAAATCAAATTTCATTCAAACAGTTGCATTTAGAATTAAATAGTTACCTTCCAAGCGAAAGAGTCGAGTTTTTAACAAAAAAGTTGAATTTACAATCAAATAGTTGAATTTTTAACATACAGAGATGAGCGCATAAACTGAAAAGCTGAATTTTCAACGAAAAAGTTAAATTTTCAAACCAAAAAGATATATAAATCAAGAAAGAAATAAAATGCAGCCAAAAAGACGAAATTTGTACAAAAAGTGGAATTTTGAACCCCAAAAATATGAATTATTCAAAAAAATTAATTTTCACCAAAAAACTTGAAGTTTCGACAAATTTGAGGAACTTTCGAGACAAAAAGACGACTTTTATACAAAACAGTTTAATTTTAAACCCAAGAATATCCATTTTCAACAAAAAAGTTAATTATAATAAATTTAAAGGAGGTTTTTCGGGTTTCAATCGTGTACAAAACTACGAATCCTGCCGAAGTTTCTTGAACATTGCAGTTCACTTCTTCAGGGTGGGCCAGCGGTTCTAGGAATTACAAAATCGTAGGTTACGAAATCGGGGTTCTGGAGTATATGAACCTTCAATAAAAAAACATTTATTTTCAATCAAACCGTTGCATTTTTCATGAAAAAAAAACATGAAATTTCTACCAAACGACAAAATTAAAACCCAAAATGACGAATTACGTACAAAACTGTTAAATTTTCAGCTCAAAAATATGAATTTGGAACAAAAACGTAAATTTTTTCCAAATAGTAGAATTTTCTACCAAAATAGTTGAAGTTTCAACCCAAAGCCGAATTTTTACCAAAACAGTTGAATTTCCAACCAAACCGGGTAACTTTTTAACAAACTGTTGAATTTTTAACAAAGTACCAAAAATTTCTGCTAAATAATAAAACTTTAAAAAAAAAAGATGAATTATTAATCAACCATGTAATAGTCAACTTTGAAATCAAAATGAATAACCTTTTAACGAAAAATAGGTGGATTTTCTTGAAAGCAAGGGAAAAAAGAGGAATTCTTTGAAAAGGGGGGAAATAGGGGAACAAGGGAAAGAGTGTGAAATCAGGAAATGAAATTTTTGCCATGTTATAACTTTCATCATGTTGATCCTTGGAACCTGAGGGCTGCTTTCTTTTTTTCACACCTCACGAGAAACGTGTGGCTGGCTCGAAAAATGTGTGCACTATCTTAAAAACTTTACACTTTTTTCAAGCAAAACCCTCGTAAAAACTTCTTGAAGGGTCTTCTCTAAAAAAAGTATACTTAAAAGAAAAAGCTCCTAAGCCACTTTCAAAATGCCATAAAGTAATTTTATGTTAACTTTTATAATGATGTTAACCTTGAATTCTATTAAGCATTCAAAAATGGAAAAAATTCTTGGTCGACTGAAACGAGAATTCTCTAACTTGGTCAGTTTTTACCTATGCAAGCGTAATCTTTGAAAAGAAAAATGCGCATAAAGTTTCGAACTATTTTCACTCGTAAATAAGGCTGATGAAAACTGGGTTACGTTTTCTGCAAGTTCGTCCAAAGGCAGCTTGATCTTCCTGCAGGTGCATTTTCATATGCACCTGTAGGAAAATAAAATGTAGTAATCTCAGAACGATGCATTCGGAACATTGAAAAGCATTTTTCTCTGTCATATAAAATTTAATACTTCTTCCGGCTGTCTTTTATGAGGGCTCACAACTTTCAGTCAGTGTCTTTACATATTCTGATTAAAAATTAAATTAGGAATCTGAAATCTGTTTTTTCAGTTTCAAATACCTGCAAAATTTTCAATTTGTGAAATATCAAAATTCGCGAGCCTTTTTTATTAAATTATGGAGGACTGCAACTAAATCTTTGAACATGATAAAAATTTGACAGCGATCGACCTTAATAATTTATTTGTTTCAAACTAATTCTAAATTTATAAAGCCCTAATTTTTGAAAATGCTAAAATGGAAAAACATTCAAAGTAGATACAGAATATTCGGTTAAAAAAGAATATACCTTTAAAAGTTTTCAATTTGAATATGACTTCAAATTTGAATTACTCTTCTGAAATATTTAATCTTCAAATAAAGCCTGTGAAATAATAGAAAATCTGCGCTCCAATGTTCTTGACATTTCTAGAATACTGGAACATGTCTACATGTCTACGTGTACCGAAAAAAGATCTGACTATTCATACCGAATTTTTTTTTGCAAATAGCCCCTTACCTACTCTTCCTCTCCTGACGCTAACACTCTCCTTCCCTTACCTCCCTTCCCCTACTTCCTCCTCATTTCCCCTTACTACCCCTACTTCTCAACCCCTTATTTCTCATCGCACCATAAAACCTTTTTTAGTTATTTTTTAAAAGAACTCTTTGTTTTTTATTCATCCATAAAAATGCTATGCAGATATCGGAAATTTCAATTTTACGCTAAACGACGCGAGTTACGTTAAATAAGTCCAGAAAAGAAATTGTAGCTTTTTAAAATACCTATAATTATTCTTTTACCCATTTTTTGATAGAACTCGTAGTTTTTGCTTTATGCATAAAAAAATCTATGATAAAAATAAAAATTCCTATTTTTAGCCTAGCAGAGCGAAATAGAGGAAAAAGTCTTAAAGAACATTTTTAGCTTTTAAAAGTTCTATAAAATTTCATTCAATTATTTTTCAACAGAACTTGTCATTTTTATTTATCCATACATGCATATATCGAAAATTCCAATTTCACACTACACGACGCTAGATACGCAAAAATCCCAAAGAAGCAATTGTAACTTTTCAAAATTTCTAAAAAAATGGTATTTTACGGGAGCTTAGAAAATAAATATAACTTTAAAAATACCTTTCGGAAATCGAGCGCGAAGTGCGAGCTTCACGATGATAATGTGGGCATCAAAGTCTATAAAGATATTTAATTCCGTAATAAACTCAAAGTATGAAGATGCGTAGAATAACTGGGATCTAAAAGATATATCTTTTTCTAAATATGCATTCAAATCTTCATAATTAATTAAATCATTTCAAAAGTTTGCCGAGTCATAAGAATAAATATCCGAGCGCGTAGCGCAATGTTCAACAATTTGCGCTCCCTAGGGCTCTACAGTTTTTTGGAATTATAAAATGTTTTTAAATTTGCTATAATATTCTATTTCTAAAACTGTCAGTAAATTTTGGAATATTCTTGATTATTAAATTTTTTTTAATGTTCTGGTATAACTAAAATTCTCTGCAAACTTTGAAAAGTTCTAGAATGTTCCAAAATATTCTTCAGAATTTTTTAAGTTTAGAATGTTCTAGAATATTTTGCAATTTCAGAATTTTCTATATTATACCAAAACTTTCAAGAAGTTTCAAGAGTTAGGTCAATTAGTTTAAACTAATAAAACGCATTTCTGAATTTTTTTATTTATGCCCTTATGACTCAGGACCCTTCATATTTCACGCATCTAGCGTCTGATTTTTTATTACCCTGTCATAATTTATCATTAAAAATAATAAAAAAATTTTATTAAAAAAAACGGATATTAAAGGAAAATATAATATCTTCCTTTATTCCTGAAAAAATTCAGCAAATAGTGCTTTATGTCGGAAAAATTAAATCAAAAGTCCAGATAACACAATTACGAATCGCAAGGCCGTAGACAGGGGGGGATGAAGCGAGGTTGAACCCACCCCCCTCGAAATTTTTGAAACATGTACATAATAGACATATACACTCCTGCGTGAGATATAATCTTTATGTTGTAACAAAAAAGTAAATGACTAATTTGTTTGTCATTACAAATGTTACCCTAATATTATGGAAGGATTTTAAATAATATATGAAATGTTTTATAATATCCCACAATGACCTAGAATTTTCTCAACTTATCTAGAGTACTACACGGAAAAAAATCATATCAGCTTTCTGTCGACAACTTCACTCATTGACAAGACCTAAATAAAAACAAAACAGTTGTATTTTTATTTTAGACAGCTTCACACCTTATGACATGGATATTCCGTTTTCTTATGAAAATTTTGTTTACATAAATTGACAAACCCATTGGTGTCAAACTTCAGACAATCGCGATAAATAAATTTTCACAAACATCTTAGTAGTGCAGCCATTCAGACTGCTCATGCAAAGAAACCCTTTTTTATAAACCAGCAATACAATTTTGCACATCTTCAGAATGTATGTGGACAATTGTACAAAACCTTAAGATTTTTGCCACAGAGATTTTCACCAAACAAAATACGAAATCGTCACCTATAACCTTTTCTATATTGCTTCTTTAGATACCAAAATTATATTCCTAGTCTTGTTCAAACGTTTACTTGATGCCGCAGACTATTAATGTGATTTAAAAAATGTGTAAACCTGAGGATATTCATGCATTTTCGAAATAAGCATACCAGTGAAATTTTTTTTTCATTTTTAAACAGTGCATAATACACAATTTTCAAATAAACCATCCTCACATTACCTTTCTCCTTTTTAATTCTTCTTGACAATTATTTCTTCATGTCTTGTACATCAACATTCAAATATTTCACACGACTGCCAGAATGAAAGGTTATAAATTTCCAAAAAACTGCAAACTTCACATATCTAAACTTCCGATTTCGTTACACCAGCAATCGTGGCACCAAGTACAATTTCCCAAAATTTATATAAATATTAAATTACACGAAACTTTTTGGTCCACGCTTAAGAATGCATTCATATAATTGCAAATGAGATTTATACCATGTATTTTATTCATTTAAATTAATTTTGTAGGAAGCCTTGCCCGTTACACCAGCGATATGATATTTGTATGAACGCATTTTCTCATTTACATAAATAAATAACGTTGCTGATATTACAAATTAGAAAGGGGGTATGAAATTAGATTTTTCTTTAAATCTTAAGCTTTAATTGACCCTCAACAAAAATCCATTGTAAACACAGCAATTCTGGGACAAAATTGACGATGCAATCACAATTTTTCTCTATAGCCTACATGATTTTAATTAATTTATCGAGATTCTGGAATAACTTTTTAACAAGACACGATTTTTTAGGTCGTTATGAAATCTAATCTAAAGGTTAGACAATTACCCATATGTTCCACATTCGTTGTCAAGGTAATTGTTTTGGATCCACGATGCCTTCACATCGATTTGTTTTCATAATTTAAACAAAAAATTCTGTACAACAGTCAAATTTGTTTTCCGTCTACAAAATATTCTAGAATTTTCTAGAATGGATTCAAGTTTGGAATATACTGAAATCGAATAATCTTTAACATTTTGGAGAAACTGGAATCTTGTGGAAGGCTCAGGCATTTTTGAGAATATTTTTTAATATTCTGGTATATTTCCAAAATATTCTCATCGCTCTTTTTTGGTGGGGGGGGGGCGCTTTAGAGAAACATAGCCCATGTCTTACCAGAGTAGTCCAATCAGTATTCAGTAGACAGTTTTATCATCATCGGAAATATCATTTTATAGTTTCAATAATAATAGTATAGATTACGTGAATGATTGAATTGTAGGAATACAACGTAGTTGTGAATATTGTTGGTTGATTTAAATAGTTTATTCAAGGAATAAGAAGCGCAACTCGTCTAGACTCGACTATCGAAGGCAAACGGAAGTGTTTCCGAATGGCTGAACACTCTGCAAACCGTTTCCCCACCCACATACCGCCCAGCAAACATATTCAAAGTGACAGAATAGAACAGCGTGGCTTATCCGCAAACAATGACATGGGACCGCGAGAATCGTGTCCCGGAATGGAGTGCTGTCAGAAGTTATATCTTCCTCCATTCTACCACTCTGTTCAATTACATTCTAAACTATTGCCTGCAGCATGCTACAAGTTTACTATCCACCATATACCATGCAGCAGGCACGTGTGCTCTGTATCTACTTTTTTGCACCTGGCCAACTCGACAAGACGCGCCAAAAATTTATTCAAAGACTATAATATTTGGAGAGTTTCTGGTATTAGAAAATACGTATTTGCCTATCCATCAAGAGATAATTTGTATTTATTCAGAGAGGAGTCAACAAACCTGGTAACTTTTCTTTTTCAGTCAGATAAATGTTTTTAGACTCGGAAAATAAATTATGAACTCAGTGAAAACGAATACACGATGCAAAAAATTCCGAAAAGAAAAAGTTACCAGCACACTACACATAGTTTATGAAAACAAAGTTTGCCAAGTAACTCTAAAAGTAGCGTGGGGAAAAACTTTATTTTCAAAACTTCCTGACTTCTAATCTTGTAATATTTTTAATATAGGATCGAAATGGGTAGGGGAAAGCGGGGTATGGGATCAATGCGGGGCACTGTGACTCTTGTACCTAATGCTCATGTTTCTTCATTTTCATATTAGTTTTTTACGTAAAATAGCTTTCTTTAGTACTAAATAAAGCTATTTTATATGAAAAAAATAATATGAAAATCAAAAAACACGAGCATCATTTGCCAGAGTCACCGTACCCCGCACTGACACCATACCCTACTTTCCCCTACCTAAGTTTAATACAAAATTACAAAGCTATACTTAGAATTATGGTATTTCAAATATTTTATGAGATTATTTTTTCAAATTTTTCAAAAAATATCTCTGTACTTTTTACGTTTAATTATCTCCTTCTGTACCCAACAAAATCTTGCGTAAAGAAACGTTTTCAATTTTATTTGGTAGTGTGTCAGCGATTTCAGATTTTTTGTTATTGCGGGTAAATTTGATACATGTAACAAAAACCGCTAAAACCAAAATTTCACAAGATGGTACTTTCGATCCTGTTAATGAAACATCCACTGATTCTTAAAATATATTCAAAGAAAAAAATGCATTTAAAACTTATTCAAAGACTAATATTTAGAAACTATAATTATTTTTAAAGACGTATTTGCCTATTCAACGTTATAATTTCATCAAGAGAAAATTCGTACTTATTCAGAAAAGAGTAAAAAATCCTCGTAACTTTCCTTTTACAGTCAGCTACGTTTTTTTAGACTCGAAAAATAAATCAACGCAGTTTATCAAATCAAATTTTGCCAAGTAATTCTGAAAAAAGGGTGACAAAAAAAACTTCATTTTCATAATTCCCTGACTTTTCCCTTATTTTTACCTAACTAAGTTTTCATTTTACCTGACCATATATATATTTAAAGACCAAAATTCGAATCTCGTAACATTTTTAATATAGAAATTTGTTATAAATGAAGTAAAACAATTTTAAATTTAAATTTGTAAACTTTTTACAATTTACTACTCCGCCCTGGGAGTGACAAATTTTATTTTACTTGAAAAAGTGAAGCCTAATTTACTTTCTAAAGAGACCTATTTGAATCGAAAAAGAGACCAAAAGTAACTAAAAGTGTCTAATGTACATTAATAATGTGACTAATGTTCTTTTCAATCATAAAAAAACAAGAGAATTCGATTCATAACACTTCAGAACAATTGAAATTAAATTCAAATGAATTGAAAAAAGCTCCATTGATTTCAGTAACATTTAAGTGAATTTAGAGAAAATCTAGTGAAATTAAAAGAATGCAATTAAGTCATGAAAATGAAAGCAGTGATTTTTAAAAATTCAAGTTGAAATTTGTTTGAAATTCAAATGAGTTTTAAAAGATTCAGGAGAATTTAAAAGAATTTGATGGAATGCCTAATAATTAAAGGTGACTTTAAAATACTTCAGGATGGATTAAACAAGAACTAAAAAAAAATCCATTGATAGAATTGAGTGAATTTAGAAGAATTCTAGTATATTAACAAAAATCAAGAGAATTCCAAGTATATTAAGAGAATTCAGAACAAAAAGATGAATTCCAAATAAATTTAAATTAAACAAAATTCACACTACGAAATCTATCACTTCTTGTGAAAAAATTCTTTGAAGTCCATTTAAATATGATCAAATCCCGTGAAATTCTATCAAATTTGATGATATTTCCTGAAATCCTGAAAAACTTATTCAAACACCTTGAGAACTTTTAGAATGCCAGAAAATCATTGAAATCCACGGAAATCTTATGAGATCCCATGGGATCTTTTAAAATATGTTCAAAAACCTTATAGGTCACTGTAAAATCGTTCCTTACTTTCCGAAATTCTAAGAAAATGTTCAGAACAGCATGAAAAATTGTTTAAATCACTTAAAATCATTCAAATCCTTAGAGACCCCTTGAAATGATTGTAATCTCTTTTCAATGCATTGAAATCTTTTTTTAAATAACCTAAAGTATTCCGAACCCTTTGCTATCCCTTTAAAGTATTGAAATCTTTTAAATATTCCCTAAAACATTTTTAATATTTTGAAATACCTTAACATTTTTTAAATATCTTGAAAATACCTTGGAATATTTTTAAATACCCTGAAATATTTCAAATCCTTTGAAGTCCGATTATATTACCCAAATCAATTGAAAATTCCTTGGAATCTTTTAAAATGCCCCAAAACTTTTCAAATACTTTTAAATCTCCTAAAACCCCTTGACACTTTTTAAAGCTCTTAAAAATATCTTAAAATTTGTTTAAATATCCTATAAAACCTTCAAAAGTCTTTGAATTTCTTTTAAATTATTCAAAATTATTTGATAATATTTAAAATACTATGAAATCCCTCTATTCTTGCAAATAATTTCTCAGAAATCCATTAAAATATTATAAAACCCGCGAAGTTACACGAAATCTGATAATATTTCTTGAAAACCTGGAAAATTTCTTAAATACCTTGAGAGCTTTTAAAATCCGTTTAAATCATTGAAATCCTCAGGAATCTTATAAAATCCCTTGGAAACTTTTTAAATATCTGAAAGCCCTGTAGATCCCATTAAATCGTTTCACGCAGCATGCACGTGTGCTCTGTACCTACTTTACACCTAGCCAAACACTAATAAAGACTAATATTTAAAGACTATTATATTCAAAGACGTATTTGCCTATTTAAAGGTATGATTCCATCAAGAGATAATTCATTCTTATTTAGCGAAGAGTCAACAAACCATCATAACAAACCAATTATTTAAATATTATACAATCTCGTGAAATTTCATAAAATGTGATATTTTATTAAATCCTGGAAAATTGATTAAAATTCCTTGAGAACTTTCAAAATCCGTTAATATCAATGAAATCCTCGGAAATCTTAAAAATAAATTTTTCGATATTTTTGTCCCAAAAAATTCCTGGTGAAAGGGAATATATTTTGAACTTCTTGGATAGTTAAATCCTATTTCAGCAGTAGTTTTTTGAAACGTAAATCCCAGCAGCATTTGTAAAAATTAAAAAAAAACTTTCCTTTTCCAGTCAGATAAGTGTTTTTAGACTCGGAAAATAATTATCTTACCAAAAACATCTACGATGCAAAAAATTCCGCGAAGTAAATAGTTATCAGCAAAACCAACATATACTGTCAAATAAAAGTTTTCCAAGTAATTCTAAAAACAAGGTGGCCGAAAAATTTCATTTTCAAAATTCCCTGACTTCTTCCTGATTTTTCCTTGACTAATTTTCCATTTTCCCTTACCACTAATATTTAAAGAGCAAAATTTTAATCTTGCAACATTTTTATAATAGAATCTTTTACAAATAAAATAAAAAAATGTTCATTTAAATTTGTAAATTTTTTATTTTTCATTCTTAAGGCTGCAACAACCTAATTTATTTGAAAAAGTCACCTATTGAACCGAAAAAGTTACAAAAAGTGACTAAAAGTGACTGATGTGCATTTATAATGTGACTATAAATAATTCAAGGAAATCTAAAAAATTCAATGAAATTCATAAAAATTAAAGGGAAGTTTTTAGAGATTCAAGTGAATTAAAAGCAATTCAAAAATGTGAAAAAATGTACTGAATTCCGGAAGTTTGAAATGAGTTTTAAAAAATTCAAGGAATTCAAAGGGATATGATAAAATGCTGAAAAATCCATTGAATTGAGTAGAATTGAGTGAATTTAGGAGATTTCAAGTGCATTAAAAAAATTCAAGATAAATCCAAAGAATTAAAAAGAATTCCGTATATAAAAGTGAATTTTAAATGAATTAAAATGAATTGCAAATAAATTAACACTACGAAGTCTCTTACATCTTTTGAATAAATTCATTAAAACCCATTTAAATATTATAAAACCCCATGAAATTCTACAAAATTTAAACAATAAAATAAATTCCAAGAAACGTAATTGATTTCAGTAAAATTGGAGTAAATCTATAGTAACTTAATGGAAATGAGAAGTATTTGATGAAATTCACAAAACTTAATGGTGAATTGAAAAAACAATTCAAAAATTTGAAAAACTCCTTGTAAGTTTGAAATAAGTTTAGAAAAATTTGAGGAAAACATCCATTGAGTAGAGTAGAATTGAGTAAATTTCGAAGAACTCAAGTGAATTAAAAAAATTCAAGAAAATCTCAAAGAATTCTAAAGAATTTAAAAAAATTCTGGATAAATAATTAAATTTATTCAAATATTATAAAATCCCGTGGAATTTCATGAAATGTGATGTTTTATTAAATCCTGGAAAATTGATTAAAATTCCTTGAGAGCTTTTAAAATACGTTAATATCAATGAAATCCTCGGAAATCTTAAAAAACATTTGTAAAATCCCGTGGAATCTTTTTAAATATTTTAAAACATTGTAGATCCTGTAAAATCATTCCTTATCTTTCGAAATTTTTTCCAGCCACATGAAAATTTGAGTAAATCCCTTACGATTTTTTAAATCTCTTTAAAATGATTTGAACTTTTTTAAAATACCATACAATATTTCAAACCTGTTCAGGCCATTTAAATTATTCAAATCAATTAGAAATTTCATGGAATTTTCTAAAAAAAGTCTTTGAAATCCTTTATGATCACTTCAAATTATTTATATTTATTAAAAATGCCCTAAGATATGTATTTCACACGTTGTAAAATCTTTCGAAATCCCTTGAAATTTTGTAAAGCTCTTGAAAATTCCTTGAAACTTTTTAAAATACCATAAAATATTTCAAATCCTTTGAAATCCCTTCAAATTATTGAAAATTCCTTGCAATCTTTTTAAAAAACATAAACTCTTTTAAATTCTTTAAAATCTTTGACAATACCTTGAAATCTTTGAAGTTTGATATTTCTTTGAAATTACATGAAATCTGATATTTCCTGAAATCCTGGAAAATTCATTAAAATACTTCGAGAGCACTTGAAATTCCTTAAAATCATTGAAATCCTGAGCAATCTTACGAAATCCCTTGAAATCTTTTAAAATATCCTAAAACCTTACAGATTCTACGAAACCGTTGCATATCTTCCGAAATCTTAATAAATTCAGAAATATATAGGTATAGACCTGAATTCAATATTAGTTAAGCCACGGGTTAATTTATTTTTAAAAAAATGATCATTTTACAATGATCTTTTCATTTTGAAAAGTGAGTAAAAGTGTATCTTTGAAAGTCCTGATTATTCTTGACAGTTACTTCAAATTCTTACAGAAATTCTCTGAGCAATTGAGATACTTTTTCAAATTTTAAGTGGCACCTGATGTTATTTAAAAAATGTTAAATACATTACACACAAAATTGTAAATTCATTTCTGCTTACCATCCAAGAAACGAAGAAAATCGAAAAAAGCCACTTACCTGAAACAAATAAAAAGAAAGTGTTAAAATTTCTTATCATTGTTTGAATTACTTTAAATTCCGTGAAACTTCTATTTTTTTTACAACTATACGATTAATTTATTTTCGAAAAGTTTAAATTTCAAACCGTACCATTTTGATCTCTCTCTCTCTCTCTCTCTTCAATTCTAAGCTTTGGAAATAAACAAAAAACTGTTTAACATTTTGAATTCAGATGAAAGCATTCGAAGATTGAATTTTAAATTGCACACGTAACAACTTCCACAATTGTAAATTATGGGCACTGACTAGTATTATGGAATTTTCCGTAACGTTAGTCCTGAATGAGCTGGAAAAGGGGTTATTCTTCCAAAAAAATTCATAAAACTAGACATTTCGTAAATCATGATTGAAAAGTCTAACTAAGGGTAAATTTTCCCGTGAAAAGGGAAAATTAAAAAAAAAATAAAAATCAGATATGATTTATTTATTTATTATTTAATTGGCACGCCGTATGTCAAATTCGCATAGAAAAATGTGAAACAAGTAAGATAAAATTATTATTTTCCTTAAGAATGCGTTTGAAAACTTCTATGTAGAGCTATTTAGCCCTAGGGACTTTTCTCCAATAAATAAAATACAATAAATACAATAAAAACTTTCATTAAATTATGATCAATGATGGTCATGTTAAGAGAGATAATTCTGTATGTATACAAATTTAAGACATGCAATTTCAAGACATTGAGAAAATAAGAACAACGAAGAATGAATAAAAAAAGACAAAACTGAAATAAGGGACCTCTCAATCATATCCGATTTTGATTTTTCTTTTGAAAAATGTATTGACTAAGAAGGTACAACTTAGGCTAGTGTGCCTGTTCAGATTCTAAAATAATTTTTTTAAATCACCCTACTGCATACTCTTGACTTTTTTTAAAAGTTTGCCATAATGGAGGAAACCATATTAAAGAATAATAAAATGAGTCTCTCTTTCACGGAAATGAAAAGCTGAATCACCAAGCATGAAAGGGGCCTAAAAGCTTTTGCGCTTAATTGAATTACGTTTTTCCCTTTCGTAACGAACGAAATCTATATTTGACAGAGTTGAAAAATGAGATAAAAAATGTGAAAATGTTAGCAGGTCGTTTCGGAAAAGAGGGACAATTCGTCATATTCGATCGGGGGCGTTTGGCGGGAGTCGAAAAGCCCAGGAGGAGAGCAGGAAGCTGCCAACATTGTAGAATGTAGAGAGACGTGACGCGTGGTATCACGTGGGGTATTGATCGCCGCGCAGCATCCGCTAGAACCATTCTGGCTGCCAACCAACCAACCTTCCCTACCTACGCCGAGCCCTGCCGAGGCCCCTTTTGCCGCCCTATTCCGCCCTTTTCCTCCGCGCCCTTCCCCGTCGCCCCGCAGCTACTTTCCGCGACTCTTGCAACAAAACCACTCCTGAGTTTCCTCTCTCGGACCCCCAGACAACCATGCACCCTGTCAGACATCCATCACCGTGTATCCAGCAAGTTAATTATTAAATGCATCCTACCCGCCGCGCCACGTAAATGACACGAAAAAGGGAACCAGGCGGAAGAAGGGACAAGAAAAACTCGCGGACGACAGCTACATTTTCTGGGCTCGTGGGGAAGTTGCGAATTCATGAAAAATGAGAACCTTTTGTTTTCAGATTTCCATGGAGTTTTTTAGTGCTGGTAAATTAATTCTATAAAAATTAACTAGGTTGGAGTGCAGTTGCTGAATGAAAAGAATGAAAAAGAGTATATAATTCTCAATTTTTATGCAGAGCTTATATATACTGAGACTTCATGTGATGCAAAATGGTTTAAGGGCATGCAGATTATAGGGTGGTTCAGAAAAGGGCAAAGTTTGAATTTTTGTTATGGAAATGGCTCATTTTCACACAGAAAAAAGTAAGAAAAAATTGTTGTCGTCAAAATATAATATTTCACAAAATGCAATTTTTTAATTTGTACGTAAAGTTGCCAAAGAAAAATGTTTTATTGCTAATTTTTTTATGCTCCTTTTAGTTTATTAAAAAAGGATGAAAAAATAAATAATTTTCTTTTGGCAATTTAGGCACAAATTAACAAAAATGCATATTTCGTCTTTTTTTTAAATATATGTCAACGAAAAAAAAAATTTCTTTCTTTTTCACATCTAAGATTACTTACTTCCATAAGCTTTACCCCAAAACAAAAATTTTAATTTGTTTTTATTTTTTACGAATCCTGGATTTTTATGGATTTTGTGCAAAAATGGCTCATGTTTCAGGATCCGTAAAAAATAGGGGAAAAATTTGTTTAAAACTTAAAAATATTTTCGTGTTTTCTTGGTAAATTTACTTTTCTTCAATCAAGTTTATTTACTTCCTTGAACCTTGACAGCAACAAAAATTGAAAACCTTTTATTTCCACACAGAAAAAATGTATAAAATTTTCTAATTTGAAAATTTTTAATCGACTTATCCAATGGTGATAAATTTTAAGAATTTATTTTTAAATTGTTCGTAATGGTACAAAGAAACTTTTTAATATTATTGCCACTTAATTAACATGAGGAAACCCCCCATTTCTACAAATATGAGAGTGGAAGGTGTAACTTTCAATAAAACGAGTGAAAGTTAAATGAACCTCTTGATATTACTTCCCCGAAAGTTACACATGCATTGGTTCTTTTTATTTGGACCTCCCCTTCCCCCACCCCACCACCTCTAGCATACCCCAATAACCACCCTCTAAACGAGGATTACGTAGTTAGCGTTATATTGGGTGTGAATATTACTTTTGTGAAGTTTGTTCACAAATCATTTGCATTGGTAAAATTAAATTAATTACGTGAACAATTTCCTGTTGTCTGAATATATCTTTTGACTGCAATAAGACAAAAAATGCCGTTTCTTTTGCAAATTTGTCAACAAACTCAATAGAATTCTGGTACATCTGGTATTTTTACATCATACACATAATAGGGTCGTTGCATGATTTACATCAGTTGCATCTTCTAATAATAAATTACCTACTGTTTGTATTTGCCGGAAGAAAAGGGAGTAAAAAATTTCTTTCGGTGAAAATATATAAATAAGTTAGCAAATTTTTAAATATTAGAAGGACCTTTAGATGTTGAGTCACTTCAACCAATTCGAGAAAAAAGGCGAAGGTTGGTTTTAATTGCCTTATTGAGTAAATTCTGAATCCCAAATAAAAAAGTCGAAAAAGCTGACAGTTTACGCACGACGCTTCGGCTAAGCAGTAACTGTATTTGCATATTTAACAATGAACAGATTTTAAAATGAAAAAAAAAAATACTTAACGAAAATTTGTTTCTTTATAGTCAAAAAATTATCTGTTTTTATATTTTAAGCTAAAGTTAAAAAACAAATAAATTTTTTTTTGCAATGACCCAATTTTCTAAACAATTTCAATTTATTAATACCTTTTTTTCAAAAAAATATAAAAAATGTACACTATCTCTAAGGAACATGAACTAATCGGTTTAATTAAAATATAAACACGATCGACACTTAATTGTTAATTGTTTAAAGGATTTTTTATTGTTGAAATGTAACCTTTGACTAAAATAATGCAAGGAAGTGCAGTTTTTTGCCAATTTCTCAAAAAATGTTATTAGCTTCTTTTCTGTTGACACTTTTCATTGCTTATCCATAATTTGTTTAACAATTTTCATTTTTTTCGACAAAACAGACCAAATTTTCACTTTTTCTGAATAAAATGTACTAATCAGTTGATCGTTCGTGTTGATTTTCGGTTTAAATCAAATGTTTGAGTTAGTGAGAGAAGGTGTACAATTTTCATATTTTGTCGAAAAACATTGTTTAAACAAATGCAAATTCTTTGAAACTTATGGGTAAGTAATGAAAAGTGTCAAAATGAAAGAAGCTAATGAACTTTGTTGAAAAAATTGTAAAAAAAACTGTACTTTTTTGCATTATTCTATATAGTCAAAAGTTACATCTCAACAATGTAAAATTATTTAAACAATCAACAATAATGTGAATAGATCATGTTGTTCTTACCTTGAAGCTTATCAGTTCGGATTACTCAGAGAAAGTGTAATTGTGAGGGTACCGATAAATTGCGAATAAATGTGAAAAAAGTATTGTGTAAACAAATAAAAAAATTTAACAATCAATAATTAATTAAAAAACATATTAAACTTTTTAATTTGCCAAATGATTTATTTATTTAACATAGGGTTTTTATGAATTTTAAGGAATTTCCAGGAATGCCAGAGAATTTCCATGGGTTTTAAGCGATTTCGTCAGATTTCACAAAAATTTCAAGCCATTTTATAGATTTCCAAATATATCAGAAGGTTTTTGATGGATTCCAAACGATTTTAACCGAGGAACTTTCATGGATTTTAAGGCTTTTAAAGGGATTTTAAGAGTTTTCCTAATATTTCAACTAACTTAAAAAATTTCATGGGGTTTTAAAGTGATTTAAAAATATTTCCACGGATTTCAAGGAATTTTGAAACATTTCGCGGGAGTTTGGGGCATTTTAAATATTTCCAAACATTTCCGGGAATTTCCAGGAATTCTATAGGATTTCAAGACATTTCGAAAATTGCAAGAGATTTAAAATAATTTTGTAGGACTTCCAAGGATACTTCTAATGAATTTTGGAAGCGAAATGAAATTAAATTAAATTTTAAGGGATTTCTAGTGATTTCAAAGATTTCAAGGGATTTTAAGGTATTACCATGAATTTTACAAGAGTAAATAATTTCGTCGAATTTCATAAAAATTTGAGGGAATTTTAAATATTTCCAAACATACCAGGAGGTTTCAAGGGATTCCTAAGGATTTAAACAAATTTCGAGGGACTTCTACAGATTTAAGACGTATAAAAGAATTTTATAGGATTTCTAAATTTTTCTAATAATTTTAAAAGATTTCATCGGTTTTCAAAAAATTAAAAATATGTTCACGAACATCAACGAATTTCGAACCACTTTAAAGGATTTATACCTTTTTTTAATGTCAAAGGAATTCAAAGGATTTTGTAGGATTTCCCAAGATTTGAAGGGATTTCAAATATTTGTATGTATTTAAACGGTTTTTTTTAGAAAACGTTAATGAATAAGCTCAATTCAAATTATATTCAAGGGGTTTCAAATGATTTATACTTTTTCAAATTAATTTTTATATTATCCAAAGATTTCAAGGGATACTAAAGACTCTTAAGGATTTCAAGAGATATACAAAATGTCAAAGGATTTTCAAATAATTTTGTAGGATTTCCAAAGATTTTAAGGGATTTCTAGAGAACTTTGGAAAATAAATCAAATTTCTTTGAATTTCGAGGGATTCTTAACGATCCCACATATTTCAAGCGATTTTAATGTATTTAAAGGAATTTCTCCAAATTTAAAGGATTTTATTCAATCATCAAGAATTTCAAGGGATTTTTAAGATTTCTAGAGATTTAAACTTGTTTTGATAGAGAAATTTAATGAATAAGTTTAATTTAAATTATATTCAAGGATTTATATCTTACGGAATAAATTAAGTTTTATTTCAAGGGATTTCTACGGATTTTAACAATTCAAAGGGAGAAGATTAAGATTTATAGGACCTCCAATCATTTTAAAGATTTTTGGGAATTTTACAAATTCGAATGGATTTCAACGGATTTAATAGACTTCAAAGATTTTAATGGACTTAAAAATACGTATTTTCAAAGGTATCAAGGGAATTTTAAGATATTCTAAGAGATTTTTATATGGTTTCAATTCAATGTTAAGAGATTTTAAAGATATCCAAGCAAATTCCCAGATGTTTGATGTGTAAAGTTTATTTGTACAGAATCCCTTTTTTTGTGAACTTTCATATGTGTATGCCAAAAATCGAAGTAATTCACACCACGGGCGGCACCATTTAATATTGTACGATCGAAAAAAACAAAAAATACGTCTTTTTTGTTTGAAACCTCACAAAATGAAACTAAATCCAAAGCTTGCCTTTTTGGAACCACACTAATGTACAAGAGTGTCACGTGACCAATTATATGTTATATATTCGGGTGCTTCGAAATTTAAAAAATGTAAATATTGTCGTAAAATTCTGGAAAATTGTTCAAAATATGTAAGGGCACGTCTGGCTGATCCATTTCAGATTTTATTTATATTTTTTAATAGTGAAATTTTAATTTTCAGCTTGGAATGCAACTGAGAGTAGGGTTTTAGTACCCTTTCTAATATCTAATTAGGCAATTGCATTATTTAAACAAAACAAAAACTCAAAGGGCCAACAGATATGCCCTTACGTATTTTAAACAATTTCCTAAACTTTCAGCATATTATTTACAGTTTTCAAATTATAAAGCCGCCGAATATAATACCATGTAATTGATCGCGTGACAGTCTGGTATATAACCTGAAATCTTCATTTTGAATCCGTCAAAATTTAACAACAGTGAAATTGGCTCAAGAGTTCCAGTAAACTTTAATTTTTAAACTTTAATTAAGTTGTCTGGACTTAACACAAATTTGTTTGATTATAAGTCCATCTTATCTGGATTTAAGATCGAATTCTGAAATTCAGATAATAGGGTCTTAGATCAATTTTTCTGAAACCAGAAAATATTTCAGGAAAAGTAGAAAAAAATAGCAAACCTCAATTTAAATAACATTACATCAAAAATACAAATTTCGAAATAGTCACTGAATAGATGGAAAATTATTGATGCGCATAAAATTAAACAATTTGAAGCATTAAAAATCAAGCAATTTAAAATTGCATTACGGGTTATTCAAGTATTACGTAAGCATTTTGAGAAGGAGGGGGGGGTCTAAGTAGATGCTTCTTGTTGTATATTCGTAATACGAAAATATGCTTACAATGGAGGAGGGGGGGGGGGGGTCATGAATAGGGAAAATTATGCTTAAGTGATACTTGAACGGCCCCTAATTTAGAGTAGTGAACATTCTAGAATAAACCATTTGGCACAAAAAGTATCTCAAATTCAAGATTATGGTTTATCTGTGTGGACGTCTCTCTACAAATAAACAATTTTAATTTTTTCAATTCGAAACATTTAAAATCGATCCATTTTAAATAGAAATTAATAAGCCCTCAATAATTTCAATTGAAAAATTCCAAATATTCATGTATTCAATATTAAACAAATTGTTTATTTTTCTTGGAAATTTAACTAAATCCATTTTTGTACTATAGCCTAAAAAATATTAGCATTATGACGATAATTTGACTTTGAAGCCTTTATTTTAAAACATTTTAAATTTAAGGGTTTTTACTTTGAAACTTATTGAGCAATTTATATTTCCCTGACTTTCCGCGACCATTTTAAAATTCCCTGAGTTACCAGACTTTTCAGAATTGTCTGATCTGGACCAACCCTGTAAAAGTTTTAATTTTTGAAGTTTTTATTTTTGAGAATATATTTCAAATTGAAAATTATTGAACTTAGAGTTTCATTTTCAAGTTTCAGTTTGAAAATTTCTAAGATCTAAACAATTTTTTTATTAATATTTTTTTTTTTACTTTGAAACTTTTTACACTTGTTAATGGATTTTTTTTAAATGTAAACTCTTATAATTTTTAAAAATTAATTGTTGAATTAAACATGGAAACTCCGTTATGTACTCGTATTTTATTTCAAAGGGTTCTTCTACCCAATTATCGTGGTAATGTTTCATACGCTTAGTAAAATAATTTCAGGTTAAATTTTGTTTTTAAATCCACTAGTGAACTAAGTAAAATATCTAGTTTTCAAATTTTAAGGGGTATTTTTTACTTTTTAAGGGCCGATATTTAAAATCAAAAACAAACAAAGTTAATGTTTTTATAATCCTTTTTAAAGTTTTTTTTTGTATTCGCTATATTTTTTTTATATCTGTTGTTTACTTGTAACTGACTTTCAGTTAATAATTTCTACATGCATGCACACTATCCAAACTAGCAATTAAAAATTTCTCAAACATTTTAAATGTAAATGATCCTACAAAAATAAACTTAATGTGACCGCTAAAATGCAACAATAAACATTCAGGTTATTTCCCGATTTTTACCTTGGTTAGCAAAACTTTTTGTCGGTCATTACAATTTTTTTTTAATCAATCTTTGAAAGCTGAAAATATTTTGAATTTGAAGTAATCAATACTAGAATACAAATTAAATATATTATAGTGAAACTATTCTGAACTCGAAAATTTGAAATAAAAAATTCCCTCAAACAATTCAGAAAATAACTAAAGATCAATATTTCCTCTTTTCCAGCTCAATGAAAATGTTGAAAATAACCCATATTTCTCTTATCCAGCTCAGAAAAAAACATGCACCCGTTTTATCTCAAAGAAAATATTAAAAACAGAACTTTTCCTTTGTCATTTACAAATCGCAAATATTTCATTAGGCTTTAATCACAATTGTTCATTATTAAATTCCCACAGTCAAATACTATTAAATTTTAAGTACTAGTGTTTAATTTTTTTTTAATATTTCATGAATTTATATTTACAGTTAATCGACTTGAAAAGTTTTACTATAAAAATTGTTGAATTTCACACACTTTTAATTTTTAATTGCTCAAGAGTGAAAAATGAAAATTCCTAAGTCATAGTCGCAGTGATTGGACAGCTTTTTCTACTTCAAATTTTGTTTAATCCATGTAAAAAAGATGCACTATCATTATCCACTTTTTCTCGGTCTCAAAAGATTCCCGGTTTCCCGATTCTTCGTCTACCCTGTTCATGACAAGTCCAACTTGATAATGATATGAATAGTGATATCATGAGAAAACAACAGTCACGAAAAACACCACGTTAATATCGATTTACCGTCAAGCTCAAAATTACCTAATCTTTAAAATGATTGATAGAATTGACAAAAAAGGCCCATTAATTATTGCAACAAATTTTGGAAAAGGAAACCTAAGCGTCAATAATAAAAAAAATGTTGAAGACGTAATTGTTTATTTAAATGTAGTTATTACCATTTTTGTGTTTTTTCTTCCGTTTTAGGAAAAAGTCGTGATTTTATTTCAATTTTAATTCACAAAAGCTCATTATATTCCCTGAAATGTTCTTCATCATTCTATTTGTTACGTTTTTATTAAATATTATTCAACAAACAGTTTAATTTAAAAAATGACTAATTGAAAATAATGGCGTGGCGAATAGAATTGTAAAGAACCTTTCAAGGAATACAATGAGCTTTTTTGTACATTGAAATTAAATGAAAAATAAGACTTTTACCTAAAGCGGCTGTGAGACTGTTGCAAAATAAATTCCACTATTTCAATCAGTGAAATAACTGATAAATCAGTCAAGTCCTAAGTACTGATTTGATTAGTTGAATTTTTGCTTATTCGGATTTAGAAAGGGTGAACAAAAAACTCGACGAAAAATGTTGTTTATGGAGTATAGCTTCCTGAAAGAGAGAATATCAACTCTGTACATAAAACACACATCGCTGGTTTTCAATTATATTTCGAGGTAGACATACAGATATTCCAGAAATCGATTTTATCGAGAAAAAGTTTCTCTTAAGCGTGATTTGATGTTGAGTCAAATATTTTTCTCTCAATTCAGTGAACATTTCTACTCAATCCTTGCACCTCGAAAACAAATGCAGATGTATTTGTTATAGCAGATATGACGTGAGCATACAGACATTCATATAATACACATATACATATTTAGAAATACGTGTAGCCTCCTATATGTAATACGTATGCACGGCATACGATACGAAAGCTCGGCTCACCATGAAACTTTTCCGATAGAATTTAATTTACACAAAGTAGTACTTTGCGTATAGTAGGTGTTTCTGTTTCAGTTTGAATATGCGCGCAATGGTACGTTATAGCTAGCTATAATAAAGGTCAGCGCAAAGCAGATAATAAACGAAAAGAAATATGATACATATTCGCGATCAATTGAGTCCATGTATAGACATTAGTAATTTTTGTATTGAGTAGGGGCAATTCAGAAACTAAGTCACCCCAAGCGAAAAAACTCCATGTCGAAATTCACGTGGAATTGCACGTGGTAGTTCAACTTGGATAAAAATTCTAAGTGAAATTCGAGCAGTATATTGAAACAATCCAAGTGAAAATTCAACGCGGGATTTGACGCGGAGTTTCACTTGGAATTCCAGGCGGAATTCCATATAGAACGATAAACATAATTTTAAATTTCGAATATCTCGTAAACCGTAAGAGCTACGCGAAAATGAATGGCATGTACGAATTTCGAGTACCCCGTGTACTATATTATTATGTCCTGTTCGGTAATTCTAGAGGTGGTTTCACATGGAATTCTTGTAGAAATCTACTTCACAGTCTTTTCTACACAGAGAAAAATGGATAGTCAAACTTGAGGTGTCAAAATTTAGATAGTCAGTTTGATAATCGAGATAGTCTCAAGTACCATCCACAATTTTTTCTTCATACTCAGGCAGACCATAATTTTATAGTCTGTTTGAATATCCACAGGTGATTCAGACTCACTATCAGTATAGTCAAATCGA
>JAABKJ010004044.1:0-24928 GCA_011634705.1 Andricus grossulariae
CGTGATGAGAATGTGTTCGTTAAAGCCAAAGGAGCTTTAACAAAAGAGAAGTCACAATCACCCAATTACAGTTGTCGTTGATTTGACCTTTAATTTTGAAAGGTCTTGGCGCGAATGTGGGGGAAATACATCATCGAGCGCGAAGCGTGAGATAAATATATCATCGAGCGCGAAGCGCGAGAAGCAATAGTCGCGCGCCCTAGGCAGATTATTTTTTTTTCCGTCGGCACGCAGTGAAGATTGAGATGGTACTATGTTCATTGAAACCTTGAATAGAGCCGACTCAGATGACTGGGCATCAGCATCACATTTATTGCACGATTATCATTACGGGGCGCAGAGCAGCTGGTTTGCTGAGAATGCGTGTGTATTTGAAATGAAGCCATAGCCGCCATTATGGTACCTGGTCTCAGAACCTTATCTGGAAATCTTAATTTTCCGGATTCCCCGGCATATAATGTTACAGGCAGCGGCAGGCTCTCTTGAGTGTGACTCGATTGCAAATGCTGGCTGCTTGCTTGGTTATACTTTTCAGCCGAATAAATTATACCATCTTGAAGGGATTCCATCTTAAGGTTAGTTAAAGAAACCAACAGTAAAGCAGCTTCAACCAGCGGGCGTATTTACAGTCGTTTAGCTTGGAGAACGTGCCGCTCTTCCCATAAAAGCCGCGTTGATTCCAACTCGACGTTCATCTCGTTTGTGAGAAAGCGGTTCAGTTTGGTTCGGTTCGAAAGAAAATCATAGAAATGAGAACGGCCTCGTGTACTTATTAACTCAATCAGAATTGTTAACAGATTCTTTTTTTTTTGTTGAAAAATCACCGTGAGAAGTGACTTCCAGTTTAAACAAGAAGAAAAGGCTTTCTCACCTCGAAGGTCTTTCTGGAAAGGAATAAGCAGTTTCATCAATTATTTTACCTGATCGAAACAATTTACAGCTTTGTTATGACTATCCAATGACCAAAATAATAATAATCATCGCTTTACCAAAGTCGCGAAATTGACTATCAGCTTCATCAAGTAGCCAATAGAGGGATGGAGTTTTTCTCTACTTGAGCAACGACTGTAACATCTTGGATGTTTCACTATAACGTCCTGAATGTTTTAGAATAAAACACAGCAAGTTTAAGTTATACATCTCGCAAGAATTAGTTTAACAAAAAAATATATTCACGCCCAGAATCGCAGAAAGATAGCTTGAACATCCATTTTTCTCCGTTAGCCTCTGGCAATGAAACGATTCAAAAAGAATAGGCTACTGCATGGATAAAAATTCGGAATTCGGAAAAAATATAAAGTTAGAGGATGTAAAAATGACATACTTCAGACCAAAAAGAATTAATTTGTTAAATCCTTTATTCCAATTCATCAACATTTCAAAAACACATAGTTTTCCTCATTAGGATAAAGTTGTTAAAAATAAAAGTTTAATTTGAAAATTAAAAGTTTGAAAGCTTTTCATTCTTCGGTCTTACGGTCCAATAAATACAAACATAAAAAAATAATTATAGTTGTTTAAAAACCGTTTTTATTTTCAGCGTTTCGGGTCTTACTGCGCGTTCATCAGGAAAGTTTCCATTTTGTTTAATTTCCATTAGATAAGAACTTGGAAACTGGATAAACGTCCAAAGAAGATCGGTTCATCCTAAAGAGCAACGTACCTTTTTAATAAGATGCCGAAAAGAAACCTTAATTCCAGTACATATTCAAAATCACACAAATAAATTTCAATCAAATAATTTGCACTACAAAGTTTCACCTAAATTTAAAAAAATATAAATTAATTTTTTAACATGATTGTTTAAATTTTGAAGTGAATAACACGATTGAAAATATTCCGGATGCAGCTCATCATTCTAATCACATAAGGCATCGTTTATTGAGATATATTGGAGAAGATTCAATTCACTTTTTTTTCGATTCACAAGAATGGGGTTCATCCAACTTAAAGTATGCTAAAAGACTAGAATGTCGAAATCCCAGATGAGATAGCTCAAACTTTGGCTCTAGGTAGTAATTTTGGTGTTCCTTTCAACGCTAATGAAATTCCCGGGAACAATATCGTTGCAAACGTTAAAAATTGTCTTGAAAGTATTATACAAGATCTCAAAAGCTCCAAATTCTGAAAACTGTAACTGAACATGTTTCAAATAAATGTAGGAACAACAAATTTAAAAATAATAACCAAGCCTTTGAATCTGTTAAAAGTTCTCAAGAAAAAGAAAAAGAATTAATATTTGTAAAAGCCGATAAGGGCAATATCACAGGAACAAAAAATAGATTCAATTATAACCAAACTGTTGAAAATATTTTTAAAAATAACAATTCACACAAAAATTTTGAGACTAGCTTAGTGCGCACAGTTGGAGAAAAATGTAACGATATTATTTCCAGATGGATAGATATAATTATGAGCAAATGGCTTATAGATTAAAAACACACAGTTCTCCTACTTATAATTTAGCTAAATTCTTACCTAATATTTTTAAACCGATTTTAGGAAACACTAATGCATTCGTAAAAAATAGTTGGGAATTTAAAGATAATTTAAAAGACATTGAAGTACCAAAAACACATTCTTTAGTTTCTCTTGACGTTGTTTATATGTCCGATAATATTCCGTTAGATTTGGCTTTGGATTGCATAGAGGAAAAATTAAAGTTACATCGTAACTTAACTAAAATATTAAGAAATGAGATTTTATTCGCAACTAGAACTGTTTTCAATAATACAGTGTTTTCATTTAACAATAAATTCTATAAACAAGTGTCAGATTGTCCGATGAGGTCTCCCATTATTTCAAATTTGGTGTTGGAAGATATAGAAAGGAGGGCATTAGAAAAATTAAAATGTACACCAATCTTATATAAACGCTATGTGGATGATGTATTCTTCATCATACAAACCAATAAAATTGTAGACGTAGTCAACACTTTTAACAGTATAGATGATTCTATCCAGTTCACTCACGAATTTGAAAATGATAATTCTTCAAATTATTTAGATTTATTGATCATTAAAACCCCTGAGGGTGATTTGATCAATAACTGGTAAAAAAAACCGTCATATTCTAGACAGTATTTAAATTATGATTCTCATCATTTGTTCAGTCAGATAAATTTATTTAATTGAAGGTTCAGTAGACACTTGTATAAAATTAAGTAATGTAAAATTTAAAAAAGAAAATGTAGATAATTCGAAAGTCACTTAATTGCCGAATAATTATCCACTTCCGTTAATAGAAAGTGTTATATAAGAAAGAATTCACAAAAATAAAATAGTGCTTACCAAAATAATAGGAATAGAAAATGGCTAGAATAATAAAAAAAAACAGATTCAAAGGTTACCTTACCTTGTGTTCAAGACCTTTCTGAAAGACGAAGATGTTCTTTAAAAAAATGTATCATTAAAGTTTATTTTAAGAATAACCACACTCTGGATAATTTTGTTTTGAATAAAAAAAATTTTGAAAAGGTTGAAAATTTATCAGGTGTTTTATGCTTAATTAAATTCACTGGTTGCAATAAAGTCGACATCGAAAAAACTGGCAGAAGATTAACAACAAGAGTTGCCAAACATGAGATAGATTGCGAAATCCGAAATTTAAACACAGATTTGTCTCAACATTCATGGAATTTTGAACATTTTTTATTTTTTATTTTAATATTTATAACATTAGAATCTCAGCAAGATGTATCAATGCATTATACGTATGAACACTAAACAACATATAAATAACTATATGGGGTCATCTTAAAATTAGATAATGTATATTTAAACGATTTTGCCTTCTATAAATTATTGAACTTCCTATTTATTTATCGCAGAAAACAGTTTTGACAACTAAAAAGTGGAAGATTCACTGGCACACCTAAAAAAATATTTGTTCAAATAAACAAAATTTTGACTGAATTAACCCTAGAATTTGGTTATTATGTGGACAACAAAATACTTTGTTGATGCAAGAAAATGTTTTGGTTAGTAAAAATTGGTTCATTATTCCATATCTTTTGGTTGATGCAAACAAATATTTTTCTCCATCCCAGGGAATATTTTAGTTGGTTCAAATGATTATTTATAAGTGATTTCTCCTCAAATGATTAATTTTAGTTGCATAGTTAGTTTCCTAGTTTACTTTTACAATCAAAATTATTGAAAGAAATACAGTGAATTCTTGAAAATACAAAAAGGCACAATTATTGAAAAATAATCAGCTGATTATTATAAAATGAAACAACTCGTGAGCTTTTTTTCTATAATCATAATAAATGATGACAACACCTATGACACCAAATTCACTATGATGAATCATTATCAATTATGAATAACCTACACAAATTTTACATTTGGAATCAATGATAAATCATTTTTAATTTAAAAACTTAAACATGTTTGAATAAATTACGACATTTTATTACAAATAATATGTGTGTTAATAATATAATTTTATATATAATCAGATAATGTTTTGATGTCAGCACGGTTTTATCGTATATGTACATAAGATCTCGGGAATGATGAAACGCTCCTCTAAATCTTATTATTAAGATTCGTATGATATCTAAAAGAAAATATTTGTTGCAAACGATATAATATAATATCTCCTATGATTTAGTAAAAACTACTTCATACTCACATCGCTCGAAAAACGAGATTGCGGGCCCGCTCCACAGAGATGAAAAAGGGCCGACTTCATGGTCTTATAAAGAAGCTTTAAATCGGCCATTATATGAATGTAATCAAATTCGTGATGCTGAAACTGACTCTTATCAAATGTAGATATTTTATTAGGACTAAGCTGATATTTTTTATCTAATTGATACCGACTCTACTGTGGATTATATAAGCTGATGAGACAGTAGAATATTCATTAGTTACATTGTTAATGAAATTATAATCATTACATAATTCAATTTGTCCTTTAGTTAGAAAATATGAGGATTATTTGTACTCTGCTCTTTTCCTTGGCCGTTATCCTGGAATCCATTGGTGTATATAATAATATAATATATCTTCAATTGAGGTGAACATCTGTTAAGTTTTGGGAAAATCAGGATTTTTTCGATTTGATGTCCACGGAGTACACTTACCAACTGACATATGAACTAGCATTTTTTGCGCGTGTGTAAATAGTATGTTAATAAAAATAAAATAATTCTAATAAATACATTATATAAAAGATGATCTTATTAATAAAATAAAATTTAATTAACAATTTTGAATCCAATAGCTATGGCGCGCTTTTCTCATCTGTTGGTTCAATGAACATTTGACCTGTGCTTTACCGTCCATTTAGTATAGTCTATAGTATAAATGTCAATATCAGTTCAATGTCTGCTTTGTCATCGTCCTATTCATTATTTGGAACTTTCTCCGCTGAAAATGTAATCGAATTGGTTTGGAGTCTCTCAAAAAGATTTTGTGAGGCTCAGATTTTGATAACTATATAAATTTTCGAGATGAGTGTTAAATCCTCACCTTATGTAACCTTTTATTAGTTACATGTTTGACGCTAAAATGTCTATTTTTTGACACTAAGTGATTTTTAATGAGAGGTAATAAAAAAAATTGTTTATGTTACTCAGTAGGTTATTGTACTTCAGTTTTGATATATCATAAAAATAACATTCATTTTAGTGATGGAAACTTTCGTGATGAAGGCCCGCAGTGAGAGCCAAAACGTTGAAAATAATAATGATGTTTAAACAACTATAATCGTTTTTATGTGTTTGTATTTATTGGACCGTAATTAAAAGTTATGTAAGATTACAAAAACAACATAGTTGAATTATTCAAAAATTTCAAATATTGATTTTATATTCTTTTTATTTAATTAGTTGAAAAATGCAAATTTTAATAATTTTTTTTTATAAAGAATCCAAAATTATATTATGTATTGGACCATAATTATTAAAATCTGAAATTTCATTCAAGCAAATATTACCAGTCCAAATGTTCAGTTTCAACCTGGTGTTTAGCTATGACTTTATGGTTTTTTGGATTTTGTCTACAATTATCATGATGATCTTTGATTCTAGTGAAAAGTTGAATTTTATATACTACATCAGTAAGTTGCAAATTATCTAATTAGTCTTTGCCTGATCTTATAAATTTATCAAGTTTTAAATCCATTCTAAAATTTTGTTGTGATATTAAAATCATTTAAGATCCTTTTAATTTCAAAAGATAACTTTCTATGATAAGAAATAGACATTAATATTGTTGCCTGAAAATGTAACCACTATTTTTTCTAGTCAAAAATGTATATTTTAAATAAAAAATTGACCTTCTCTGGTTAATAATTCATGTTTTTTGTTTGAAATTCGTCTTTTTTCGGTAAAAAATTAACTTTATTGGTTGAAAATTCATCTGTTTTGGTTAAAGATGCAACCGCTAGGGGAAAAGTGATCTGTTTTGGCTGAGGATTTAACTATATTCTTCACAATTCTTTTTTTTTGCCTTACTCAGCTGTTTCTAATTTCAAATTTAAATCTTTTATGTTTGAAGATTTCATTTTTTTTTTCAATTCAACTATTTCGTTGAAATGTCATACAAATTAGTTGAAAATTCCAGTAATTGGTTCAAAATTCATTTATTTTGATGATAATTAATCTATTTTCTTCAAAAAATAATCATCTGGGTTAAAGAATCAACTTTTTGTTAAAAATTCATATATTATGCTTAAAATTCTTTTTTTTTTTTTTGGTTAAGATGTATTTTTTTGACTGAAAAAGTATCTGTCTGGTTGAAAATGCATGTGTTTTGTTTGATGAGACATTTATTTGGTGAAAAATTAATCATATTCGTTGAAAAATTAACCATTTTAATTAAAAATAAAACTGCTTTGTTGAAAATTGATCTTTTTCGGTTCATAATTCAAATATTTTGTTGATAATTTGTTTATTTTAGTAAAAAATCAATCTTCTTTGTTGAAAAATCATTTTTTTCATTAAAAATTTATGTACATATTTTATTACAAATTCAAACATTTTGGTTTAAAATGCTGCTGCTTTGTTGAAAAGTAGTCTGTTTTGGTTAAAAATTCATCATTTGAAATGAGAATTTAAGTATTTGGTCTTAAATTCAATTTTGGTTGAAAATTCATATTTTTTGGTTGAAAATTTAATTCGGGTTGAAAATGCAGTTGTCTTGTAGAAAATTTATTCCCCATGCTTGAAACTTCAACAACTTGGTAGAAAATTAAACTGTTTGATTATTAATTGAAGTATTTATTTCAAAATATAAATATTTCGTTCACAATTTTTTTTTCTGGAAAATTAATAACGTAATAACGTAATAACGTAATTAGTAACGTATTTGATAGAAAATTGATGTATTTGGGTCAAACTCAAATTATTTGTCGTCGAAAATTCATCATTTTGGTTAAGGATTCAACTATTTTGTTAAAAAAATTCGTCTTTTCTAGCTATATTCGACTTTTGAAAAATTCTTTTTTTTTTATTTAAAATTATGTTTTTGAATTCAAAATTGAAGGATTCCAGATTTGTTGGAAATTTGATATTTTTTAGCTGAAAATTCAAAAGTTCACTTTTTCTGAAACGTTTGACTTTTCAGCCAAAAATATTAACTATTTGGTTAAAACCGCATGTATTCAGTTGGGAATTTAACTAATTTCTTAAAAATTCGCATTTTTCCCTATATTCAATTGGTTGATAATTTTTTTAGAATAATTTTTTGAACTAAAGATTTAACGATTCAATTTTTGGTTAAAACCTTAGATCTTTTGTCAAAAGTTCTTCAATATGGGTAGGAAATCAAATTTCTTTGTTGAATTTTTGTTCGTTCACAAGTCATTTTTTTAACACAAAATTTAACCAGTCCATTTTTAGTTGAAAATTGATCGTTTTTACCTTGAAATTATACTATTTGGTTGTAAAATAATTATATATATATATTTCTATTTTTGGGTGGAAAATTAATCTGCTTCATTGAATACACAATTTCTTGGTTGAAAATTCAAGTATGTAGTTAAAAATTTAACTATCAGGTGGACGATTTTGATATTTTCTTGAAAATTGGACTATTCTGTTAAAAAAAGTCATATTTTTTTGAAAATTCAACTGCTCTGTTGAAAAGTGATCTATTGAGAAAGAAAATTCGATTCTATGGATTCAAACTTCATATTTTTTGTCTAGAGAAGTTCTGGGCCTAAAATTCATCTTCCTTGGATGAAAATTTAAGTGCCTTCTGGAAAGTTTGTCTTTTTGACTTGAAGATTCAACTATTAATTTGAAAATGCAACCATTTTCGGTTAAGGTTTTATTTTTTTATTTGATATTTCTAACATTTAGTAGATAATGCATTCGGTAAAAAATCCATTATTTCATTAAAAATTTAATTATTCTTTTGGAAATTCAACTCTTTTGTTAAAAAGTAATTTTTTTCCAAAATTCAACTGTTTTTTTTCAATTCATCTTCTTGGATAGGAAATCCGTTACTCTGGGATGAAAATACATTTTCGTTAGGTAAAAATTTAAATGCGTTCTAAAAAGTTGATCCTTTTTGCTTGAAGATTCAAATTTTTGTTCAGAAATTCAACTGTTTTTTGTTGAAGTTTAATTGTTTCTATACGATATCCAGAGCATTTAGTTGAAAATTTCTCTTTGTGGGTTAAAAATTCCACTATTATGTTGAAATTTAACCAGTCTGTTTGAAAGTCATATTTCTCTCGAAATTTAACTATTTCTTCAAACATTCATCTTTGTGGATAGAAAATACGTCTCTCTGGATTCAAAAATCATCCTTTTTTTGGAAGAAAAGTTCCGGGTTCAAAATTTATCTTCCTTGGTTGAAAATGTAATTTTTTTAAAAATGTTTGTATTTTTGGCCTGAAAGTTCTGCTAGTATTTGAAAATTTAATTATTTTGTGAAAAATTCAACTATTTTTTTTAAAAAGTAATGTTTTTTTCGAAAATTCATAATTTAAGATAGAAAATTCGCCGCTCTGGATTGAAAATTCATCTTTTTTGGTGGAAAAGTTTTCGGTGGAAAATTCATCTTCCTTAGTTCAAGATTTGAATGTCTTCTAAAAAGATTGTCTTTTTGGTTTGAAGATACAACTATTTGTTAAAAAATAGTTGAAAATTCTTCTTCGTAGGTTGGAAATTCGTCTCTTGCTTGAAAGTTCAACTATTTGATTGTAAATGCAACTGTTCAGTTGATAACAATAATTTTTCAATTTAAATATTTAGTTCCAAGGTCCACTATTCAGTTGGAAATTTTATCATTTATTCGAAAATTCAACTATTTTGTTAAAAAGTCATCTTTGTGCAAAAATTCAAATGTTTCGTTAAAAATTCATCTCTTCGAATAGAAAATTCCACCAATTGGTTAAAAATTCATCTTTGCATGTTGAAAATTCAACAATTTATTTGAAAATTAAACTATTCTGATAAAAAATCATATTTTTTGGGTTTAAAAGTGAACTAGTTTCTACAAAATTTTACTTTTCAGCTGAAAAAGTCAACTTTTCCGTTGCAAAGAATTTATTCTCCTATTGTTTGCCTATTTTCGTGAAAAATTACCCTATTTCCCCTGTTTTAGGAACTGGGATTATAGGCTTTGAAGTCTCTTAAAATATTATGCTTGTATTTTTTGTTTATGATCTTAGAACATTATCAAATGAGAAGAAGTAAGGAAAGGTTTCAAAATACTGTGACGTAGTTTTTGAACGGCCCCTTGGGGTAAATGTTGTTTTTGTGTTTGTAAATTTTTTATAGGGTCTCCAATATGGGCTGAGAATAAAAAATAATAGAGATACAAATTAGATGAAATTATGCATGCTTGTATCTTAAATAATGACATGAGTCTGGGGACGCCCACGTTTATTATAACGTATATTTATAAAATCGAGAGGGCGTTAATGTCTCGACTGGCCAGAGGCAAAAGAGCAGCTCGCATTACAATGTCGCAATGCGATCACATCATAGATCATCGGCAAGAAAAAATTATTTGGAAATAAATATCTTCAGCACAATTGCTTCCTTATCGTGGATTGTAGTCCTAAATAATGGACTTCGTTGATCCAGTTTAGAGCCGGATAAGATAAAATTATTTTTCATTTTATATTTCACTCAAGACTCGTTTTAGATGCGATTGTTTTGCAAACTTGATTTTATTTAAGAACAAAAATTGTGTACGTGGATTTTAATCAAATAGATATTTCTGCAACAGAGAAGGTTGAGGCTGATTCACATTTGAACTGTTGTAGTTTTTAATTTGTTGTTTATAAATTTATTCATTTCAAGTATTAGGAATATAGAAACATTATCAGTTCCTGTGTTCATTTTGATAAGATGAATTGATTGATGGAGCCAGAAATAATCTATGACCAAATAAAGTTATAATATGTACAAATTTGTTAATTTCTTTAAAGTTTGCATGAGAAAAATTCTTAATTTTTGAAATTATTATAAGTATTTTTATTCGTTCTGATGATATGTATGAAACAAAATACATGAAAGCCTTCTATGACCTATGGAAAAAAAACAACAAATGATAATAATAATAATTAGCAATGATAATCTAAAAATGAACAATAAATAATAAAATCCAAAATCTTTCTACCAACTTCATTTAAACTTCATAAGTTAATAAGTATTGATCACAATGAAAGATACAGCATAAGTTATTAATGTTGGGTTATTTCAAGTAAAATAATTGAATTCTGAATTGTTTCGATAAAGAATATGTTCTCATATTATAATCATAATTTAAGAAGTTTTCCGCTTTAAGCAAAGTTCATAATCAAGTTTATTATCGTTCGATTTCAAATGATTATTATTCGATTTAACATGAAAATAAACAAAAACATTCCTGCTGAAAAGTGACTTGCAATCACAATAATAATATAATAATGATAATGTGACATAAAAAAAATTACTAACCAGTTATCCAATATTAAATAACAAATGAACGTGCTATTTTATTAGATTTATGCATTTTTTGAAGCATATTTAACAATTTATTAATAAATATACAAATTTGAGTTTATATATTCTTAGAATTAGAAAATGTTAAAAGCGAGATGTTAACAGCATAGCATATTTTTTTACACCAATGATCAATAATCATATTCTTCGAATCGTAAAAGTGCCAATCCCTAAAATGAGTAAGTTTTTTCAAAAAATGGATTTATCATGCTTTATCACATAATAAATTTGAGAAGCTAAAATCAAAAGACTATTTATTTTTGTTTTTAAACTTCTTATTTAAGTATAAGTTTATATAACTTGTTTATATCAATTTGCTTCAATCTCAAACTGATTATTTGTTTCCTAAGTTCACCTACATTAATTCCGATACCGTCAACATTATTCAAGTATTTTTCTCGCCGATAAGAAATAATAGTTCCAAAAAGTTTAGTTTTTTCACATTATTCATTTATAAACAAAAACATAGGACTAAATGATTTATAAGAAAGCTAAATTATAGATGTTGAGAATTCTCTAGTGTTTTCTAAGTCCTAGATTATACGCCGATACACATTAGACAGCGAATTTTATCTTATAACATTCATGAAAGTTGTTTATAAAATTTATTTATAACAATGGAATTGTTATAAACCAATTGCTTTCTTTCTTCGTATACTGTGGTTGTACTTCCAGTTATAATTACACTTACATAAGGGTTAAGAGCTGAGAATAAAGAAGATTTTTCTCACAAATGCACGCTTCTTGTGAAATTGTTGTTAAAAAAATAGGGTAAAATGTAAGAAAAAGTAAAAATATCACTATGTTGGTATGTTAGGAATTGAATGCTTCTTCGTTTTAAAAAAATCACTTTCAAATCGGTCGAAACTTAAAGGCTGTAGACATTGTTGAATAGTAAATTGCAGAAGAAAACGATGGTAGGAATATAAAAAGAAAATGGGTCAAAGTAAAACGGGAGCCACCCTGGATAGTACGCAAACTTGCCATTAAAAAAAGAAGAGAAGATTCATCTAGAAACGATATCATAAACCTAAATTATTTATAGCATAGCCAAATTATAGACCTTAACAATTCTCTAGAGTTTAATAAGTCTTCGATGATACATATTAGACAGCAAATAATTTCTTGTGTGAAAAATGTATAAGAATTGTTTATTAGATTTATTCATAACGAAATAATTATTATAAACCAATTGCTTTCTTTCTTTGTATACTGTGGTTGTACTTCCAGTAGGATTTACACTTACATAAGGTTCAAGAGCTGAGAATAAAGAAGATTTTTCTCACAAATACACTTTTCTTGTAAATTTGTTGTTGAAAAAATAGGGTGAAAAGTAAAACAAGGTTAAAATGTCACTTCGTAGATTTTTGGGGAATTTAATTTTCTTTCTTTCTAAAGAAAGTTGCTTCTAAGTCGGTCAAAAATTAGATGCCGTAGACATTGTTGAATAGTAAATTTCAGAAGAAGAGGATGATAGGATGGTAGGAATAAAAAAAAAGATGGGTCCGAGTAAAACGGGAGCCGCCCTGCGTGGAATTCAAACTTACACAAAAAAAAGTTCAATTTAGTAATAAAAACATGAGCTTACATCATTTATAACAAACCCAAATGATAGATGTTAACAATTCTCTAAGGTTTAATAAGTCTTAGATGATACTCTGATACATATTACACAGCAAATAATTTTTATTTGTAAAAAATTTATGAAACTTGTTTATAAAATTTATTTATAGCAATAAAATTATTATAAACCAATAGCTTTCTTTCGTTGTATACTGTGGATGTACTTCCAGTTAAGTCTATAGTCACATAAGGGTTGAGAGCTGAGAATAATGTACATTTTTCTTACAAATCCACTTTTCTTGTCAACTTTTTGTTTAGCAAATAGGGTAAAAAGTGCAAAAAAGTTAAAATATCGCTTCGTAGGTTTGTTAGGAATTGAATGCTTTTTCGTTTAGAAAAAGTCGCTTTCAAATCGGTGAAAAATTGAAGGCTGTAGACATTGTTGAATAGCAAATTGCAGAAGAAGAGGATGATAGGATGGTAGGAATAAAAAAAGAAGATGGGTCAGAGTAAAACGGGAGCCGCCCTGCGTGGCACGCAAACTTGCCACAAATAAAAAAAAAAAAAAGAAAAAAGGAGGACGGTAATATGAGAAGCTCATATAGTTAGTGGCTAAGATCTAATCTACTGTGTCTGTCCGCGGGGAGAAACACTAGACACGCAGGGTTTGCCTGCCGGGGGTCTTGAGCGCAACGGGATCGACCCCGAGAGTCTCTACTTGCTCTCTAATTCTCTATGACTTCCCAGAAAGGAGATTGCTTCAGGAAACACCGAAACTCTCGGAGGTGCTAAAAAATTTTGGTTTTAATGTCCAAAAACCTTGACCCCTTCCCTGCCCTGCCCTTAACCAGACAAATCTTCCTTGAATTTTGAATAATCTGATCGAGGGACAAAGAGGCAGCTAAAAAGGATGTCTACTGGGAAAAGAAATAAATCTTTTTGTACATCTCAATATTTTCTTGTGGGTTTTAGGGGGCCATCCGTAAATGACGTCAAACCTTTTAACCCGATTTTTACCCCAACTTCACCTATGCTACTAAATTTTCCTAAATATTTTCAGTCATGTCTTGCTCAATACAATTGAGTTACGTAATACTCAAGACACCTGAATTACCAATATTTTCTTATTTATCTATACATATAGATGTAAAAAAAATATAAACCATGATAATTGAATTCGAAATTGTAGAAATTTGAGTTGGAAGTCTTAAAAATGCACGCGGTCTTCATTCTGAAAATTTAGAATTGAGAATTCTGTAATATTGATCGTTTACATTTGAAATTGCTTTTATTTAAATTTATCAAAATTGAAATATATCAAGAACGAAATTGTTGATTTCATCATTCTAAAATATACACGATAAAAATTGAAGAATCTTAAAAAGAAGCGCGAGTTCGAAAAAAGTTTATTTCACTTTTGATCTTCATTTTTGTAGGTCGAATGTTTTTATTAAACAATTATTCTTGGATTTGAGCAATTACAAATTAAGGGATTAAGGAACTAGCATTTTCAAATTCAAGCTTTAAAAATATTCGTTCAAACAGTCAAAATAGAAAAAATACAGAAAAAACTAGAAAAATGTTGAAATTAAAGAATCTGTCCCGCCTCGACTTTATTGAAATGTAAATCAAAATGCTTAGAATAGAAAACAGTTACTTCGCCAATTCAGAAAAAAATTTAAAAATTCATCTCTTTTCAGCAACAAAATTTCCTTCCTTTTAGCTCAATGAAAATGTTAATAATACGAAATGTTCCTATTCCAAGTCAGAATCAAATTGCAAACAAAAGTCCCTGTTCCAATTCAGAAGCAAAAAATATTTATGAAAATTTATTTAATTCTAATTCAATTAAAAAGTTGGACAAAATATTCCTCTATTTTTTCTGAAGAAACATTTCAAAACTAAAAAATCTGACCCCCTACAACACAATTAAAAGATTAATAAAAATGTTGAAAATGAACAAATTACCTCCAATTCAGAAAAAAATCAAATACCCAAATTTTTCTTCTTTCTACTCAATAAAAATATTGGAAATGCAAAATATCCCCATTCTAATTCAAATAAAAATGTTTAAATAACCGTTTATACACTTTACAAAAAAAAATAAGTATGACGAAGATATAATCAAGGTTCTATCCCAATTTTTTATGATGCGGACACGCAGTAGAAGATAAAAAATCCAAATATTTGTTCTATTACACGAAAAAAAACTGCCTAACTGCGAACACAAAGTATCAGAAACAGAAGCAACTATATGCTTGTATTTTTGACGAAATATTTTCTCTGGAAAATACAAATACAAAAAAAATCGTAGCCAAAAACAATTTAAAAAAAGAAGTCAGGTAATTTTATTGGTCAAGGAAATGTCAGGGATTGAGAAAAAAATCTGGCAAAAGTCAGAGAATTTCTATAACTTCAAATAACTGTCAAGCAGAATGGATTAACCGGATTTCAATTTAAATTTGAAATTATTTTATCCGGTTTATAAAATATTCTAGGTTGAAAATGTTACAATTTGAAGATTCTGGTCTTTGAATATTGATGGTCAGCTTATCTTTTCAGCTATAAATTTTAATATTTGTTTAAAAGTTCAAAACAATCATTTTTGGAAGTCGTCCTTTTTGGTTAAAAATGCAACTGTTTTACTGAAAATTTTTCTTTTTGGATTGAAAATTCAACTGTTTTCGTAAAAAATTTACTTTTGGTTCAAAATTTACATTTTGGAATTGAGAAAACAACTGAAATCTTTTTTGGATGAAACTTCAACTATTTTAGTAGAAAATAAATTTTTCTTGGTTGAAAATGCAACTATCTGATTGATAATTCGACAATTTGGTTGAAAAGTCATTCTTTTTGGTTGAAAATTTAACTTTTTTCGTAGAAAATTCACTTAATTAAAATTCATATTTTGATGTTGAAAAGTCAACTAAAATCTTTTTTACATGAAAATTCAACAATTTTAGTAGAAATTGAATTTTTCTTCGATAAAAATGCAACTATTTGGTTGAAAATTTGCTAATTTTTTAGAAAGTCATTCTTTTTGGTAGAAAATTCAACTTTTTTCATAGAGAAATTAATTTTATTTTAAAATTAATATTTTGGTATTGCAAAGTTAACTGAAATCTTTTTGCGTTGAAAACTCATCTATTTTTTTTTTAATTTATCTTTTTAATTTGAAAATTTATCTATTTCACTCGAAATTGAATCTTTCTTCGCTAAAAATGCAACTGTTTGGTTGAAAATTAATCTTTTTCGCTAGAGGATTAAACTGTTTTATTTTTAAAATTTTTATTGAACAAATCTGTTAAGAAATCATTTTTTTGTTGAAGATTCATACTTTCAGTTGAAAATTTATCTCTTCCGATGAAAGTTCAACTATTTCTTTGGAAAACTGATATTTTTTCATGGAAAATTCAACTGCGTGGGTAAAAGTTGAACTACTTTGCTGATTTGTTTCTTAATGATGGTTTATATCTTTGGTGGAAAATAGAACTATCCTGTTAAAAGTTTTTTTTTTCTGCTGAAAATTAGTATTTTCTGGTTCAAGTTTAAATCAAATGCCGCAATTTGGGTGAAATTTGTTTTCTTACATAACTAGAAAATCTTTATTTGTGGAAAATTCGTTCTTTTGATTTTGAAATGCATTTAAAAAAAAATTAAATTTCTTATTTTTTCGTTGAAATATCAACTCTGACACTAATTTGCCGAGAATTCATCTTTTTAGATTGAAATTTTAATTATTTTGTTGAAAATTTAATTTTTTTACGGCCCCTTCTGTTCAGTCAGAATTATAAGTTGTAACTTCAGTCATAATTTATTTTCCATTAAAACGATTTTCAGTTGACAATAAATTAATATTTTGCATAGGAACTCTGTTGAATCATATAAGCTCATATTAAATTTTTACATAAAGAAATGATCTTATTGAATATAAAAATTAAAATAAAATATTAATAAATAATGAATAGATATAAATAAAATAAATAATAATAATAATTTTTTTTTTTCTCAATTGTTCTACTTTTTTTGAATGCTTCAGGTATGTGTCACGAGCATATTATCAAGGCTTTATTGAAACTTCTGGCGATGCGTCTGCAGATAAGAAAACAAATATTTGTCTGTCTTTATCACACGAAAAAAATACCTGAGCTGTTACAAATGTTTATAATTTTTAAAATGAAAACAAAAACTGCGTGTTTTTATATGCCAAGAAGAAAAGTCAAATAAATGTGTTTTTCATTGTCAAAATTATTTCACCCCCCCCCCCCCCCCAAGTAATGTAGCTCAAAATATTTTTTTAATGAAAAAGTTAATTTTTTACCAAATAGTTAAAATTCTCACCCAATAGTTAAATTTTTAACCCAATAGTTCAAATTTCACCAATTTAATTACATTTTGAACCCAAGAAGATGATTTACCTACAAAAAATTGAATTTTCTTACCAAAAATATAATTTTTCATTAGATGAATTAATTTTCTACCAAACAATAAAGTTTTCACAAAGAAAGTTCAATTTTTAATTGAGAAGTTGAATTTTGAAGCCAAGAAGATGATTTTTTCCGAAGATAGTTGAATTTTCAACCCGAAAACTTTGATTTAAAATTTTTAAAAGATTACTTTCTACCAAGCAAGGTGAATTTTATGCCATAAAAGATAAATTTTTCACCAAGGACGGAACTTTCAGCCCGTTGAATTAAACGAAAAAAAAACAAATGTTTAACAAAATATTTGTATCCTTGAACAAAATGATGAATATTCAATAATAACAAATAAATTTTTAATTTATAGTTGAATTTGCAACAAAATAGTAAAATTTTAAAGAAGTATTTCACTTTTAAAGAAAAAAGATAAATTTTCGACAAAGAAGATTAATTTTGTAACAAAAAAGACGAATTTTCAATAAAATACATCAGTTTTCAAAAGATCTGTTGAATTTTGCATAAGAAAGAAAATCGATATATTTTCGAACCAGTTGATTTTTCTATTTAAAATGATAATTTTTTAACAAAAACTGAATTTCCTACCAAATTTTAAATTTTTCATAAAAATAGTTTGATTTTTAACCAAGTAGTTAAATTTTGAAGCTAAAAAGATTTTTTCCGAAGTGAGTGGAATTTTCAACCCAAAAACTTGAATTTTGAATTGAAAAAAGTTAATTTTTAATGAAATAGTACAATTCACAATCAAAATGATGAATGATTTATCAATAAAGTTGAATTTTTGAACAAATAGTTGAATTTTGTACTCAAAAATATAATTTTTTAATCACTTGAATTGAACGAAAGAAAATTAATTTTGAATAAAATAATTCAATCAATCAAAATGATTGAGGTACAATCAATAAAGATGAACTTTGGACCAAGTTTTATACCAAATAGGTAAATTTTCTACTGAGTAGTTCAACTTTTAAACAATAAGTTACATTTTTCACCAAAAATATAAATTTTTAACGCAGAACGTTAATTTTTTACGAAACAGTTAAATTTTTATAAATATAGTTCAATTTGTAACCAAGTACTTGAATTGTCTACCAGAAATAAAAAAATTTAACAAAAAAAGTTATCTTTGAACCATATAGTTCCATTTGATACGAAATTGTTAAATTTTCCACGCCAACAGATGAATTTAATACAAAACAGTTGAATTTTCAATACGACAAAATAAATTTTCAATTAAAATGATGAATCCTCAACAAATAATATGATTTTTTTTTAGTAGTATAAGTTTAGTCAAATTACTTAATTCCTTGACAAAAAATAGATGAATTTTTAATAAAATAGTTGAATCTTCAACAAAACAGATTAGCTTTCAACCAAACAGTCACATTGTTAACAAAAAATAAATAAATTTCCAACAAAATAGTTCCATTTTTAGTTAAGCAGTCGAATTTTTAAATAAAGTTATCAACCTCAAACAAAGAAAATAAATTTTTAACAAATTAGTAAATAATTTATTATTGTTCTCAGCAATTTTCTCTTACAATAGAGAAAGAGTGTAGCGGTTTTTCCGAATTTTCCAACCTATTTTTCAATTTCCGGTTAGAGCAATGTAACGAACAATTTAATTTTACAGAAATAATTCTTTGAATAATTTATTACTATTTATAATAATATTCTCTTAGAATAATACTGAAAAGTTGCAGTTTTTCTACTATTTTCCACTTTTTGTCAACTTGTTGTCAACTTTTTACTTAAACTGATGTAATAATTATTTCAAGTTAACAATAGTGAATATTTAAACAGTTAATTATTATTTCAAATAAGTTCACCTTTGAATAATGCTGGAAAGTTGTTTTTTTTTCTCGAAATATTCAACTTATCGTCCACTTTTTATTTGAAGCGAGGTAAAAATTAATAAAATGTAACATAGTTGCTTTGAATTTTTAATTATGAAAAAATAATAAACAAGCAATAGAATCATTGTTTAAGCGTTCTCTTTCTCTTGTGAATATATTTTTCTGTAATAGAACAAATATTTAAAATATTCTTCAAATTTTCTATATGGATCATACTGAATGTCAATTTTCTTTGGAATAGTTATTAAAAGACTTCTTTCTTGATTTAGTATTGTTATTAATTATTTTATTCCAAATTGAATGTAAAAAAAAATTAAATATTTATGACAACCCTACAATTTTCTAGCATTACTCTATGAGAAAATAGTTATAAAACATAACAAATTGTCTAAACAATTATTTTTGTTAACTCGCAATAATTAATATCTGATTAAATAAAAAGTGGAAAAAAGTTAAAAATTTCAGAAGAAAAAAACCGCAACTATGTGACATTAATATAGAAGAGGACAGTTAGAAATAATAATTTGTTCGAACAAAATTTTTTTTAAATTTAAATAATTATTTCTTCGCACTGAGTGAAAAGTTGACAAATAGTGGAAGGTTTCAGAAAAATTGCAACTATCTAGCATTACTATGGAAGATAATGATTATAAACAATAATTTGTTTAAACAATCATATTTTTTGAATTTCATTTATTCTTATCACACTCTCAGTGAAAAGTGAACAAAAAGTTGAAAATTTAATAAAAAACCGCAATTTTCTGGTATTGTTCAAAGTGCATATGATGAAAAATAATAATAAATTATTTAAATAAATGTTGCTTAACATGAATCAGATATCAACTGTTTCTAATTGAAAATTGAAACAAAAGTGGAAAATGTCATAAAAATCTGAAAATTTGTAGCATTATTGTAAGAGAATATTGTTAAAAACAATAAATTACTCAAACAATATATAAAAATATAATTATCCGTAGAATGTGGTTTTTTTATGTACAATAAATAATTCGTATTTAAAAAACCGCATAGAAATTATAATTAGCGCGAAAAACCGAATTTTTCACCGATGGGGTTTTTATGGGCCCCATAAATCAACTTGTGGTAGTAATATTTGAAAAAATGAGTTTTGATTCGTATCCTATGGCCAATTGTGAACAGAAATATCAAGTTTAAACTCGATTCACTCAATAATTACTATTTAACTAAAATTTACAAACACGTATTTTTTTCTTTGTTTGAAAAGTGAGCTATTTTGTTAAAAATTCGTTTTTTCTTTAACAAAAAATTAATTTTTTTAGAACAAATAATGTAATTATTTTAAATGAATATTCTAACACTGTAGTTAAGAATTCATCTCTTTAGTTGAACATAATAACAAATTTTTAATTGAACCATCCAATTTCAGGTCGAAAAATTATCATTTTTGGTTGAAAATCAAACTATTTCAGTCAATGATTCATCATTTTAGTTGAAAATTTAGAAGCTTGGTTGAGAATTAATTTTTCAAACTGAAAATTGAAACTGAAAAATAGAATTTTCATGTCGACAACTGATTTTTTTTGTTGAAAAATCAAATATTTCGTTAAAAAGTCATGTAATTTGTTTAAAAATCGTCTTTTTCGGTAAGAAATTAATTTTTTTGTATAAAAATTAATTTTCTTTTTGGGAAATTCATCTTTTGTGTTGAGAATTCAAGTATTCCAGTTAAAAATGTACAATTTCAGATGGAAATTCAACATTTTGATTGAAAATTAAACTCAAGTCAAGAAGTAGTTTTTTTTTAATTCAACTGTTTCTGATTAAAAATGATTTTTTTTTGTTTGGAATAACAACTACTTGATTTTTCGTTTAGAATTCATCTTTTTCGGAAAACAAATTTAATTTTGTGAGTCAAAATTTAAACTCTGTTGTTAAACATTAATTTTGTTAGTTCAAGATTCATCATTTCAATCAAAAATTTATCTCTTTGGTTGAAAAATGAGCCATTTTGTTAAAAATTAGTTTTTTCTTCAACAGAAAAATAATTTTTTTTCAACTGTAAATGTAATTATGCCAATTCAATATTCTAACATTGTAGTTGAAAATCCATCTCTTTAGTTGAACATAATAAAAAATTGAAAATTGAACTATCCAATTTCAGGTCGAAAAATTACCATTTTCAGTTGAAAATGTACAATTTTAGTTGAAAATTCAACTTCTTGGTTGAAAATACTACTACTTAATTGATAGATGATTTTTTTTCCTAAATATTCATCTATTTGACTTGAAATCAATATACTTCAGTTGAAGATTCATCTATTCCAGTAAAAGACTCATAATTTTATTAAAAAATGTATCACAATAGCTAAAAATTTGTTTCTCTTTTTTTGTAGGGAATTCTTTCGTTGAAAATTAATTTTTTTAACTGAAAATTAAACTATTTGGTTGAATGTTTGCCATTTTTATATAAAAATTCATCTGTTTTCTTGAAAAGAAAACGTATTTTTTGGTAGAAAATTATTCCTAATGTTTCAAAATTAACCTTTTTGTTTGTATCTTTATCTTTTTGATTAAAAATTTAAGTATTTCAGTTGGATATTTATCATTTTAGATGAAATTTCATCTTTTGGATTGAAGATAAATCTACTTGGTTAAAAGTTATTCTTTTGTTTAAAATGCGTCCATTTGCATCAGAATTCATATTTTTTTGTTAAAGATTCATAATTTTAGTTTAAAATTCGTTGTTCTTTCTGGAAAAATAATTTATCAAGTGAAAATTTAACTATTCCATTTCTGGTTGAAAAGTGATACTTTTTAGTTTAAAATGCAACTATGTGGTTGAAAATTGATGTATTTTGTTGAAAAATCGTCCTTTTTTGGTTGAAATTTAATATTATTGGTTTCAAATTCAACTATTTGGTTGAATCAAAAATTTTAAAAATATTCCATTCTAAACATAGAAAGGAATATTTTTACAATGAACTTTAGGAATTTGAAACGGTTAAAATTGAATTTAATGCAGGAGCCACATTAATTTGTTCTAAATATGCACTGAGTTTTAAGTATAAGAAGATGAAATGGAAATTTCTTTGAATTATTATTCAAACTTATAGATGAATGCATTTTAAAAAAATTCTCTTTATTGTAAAATAAGTTTTTTAATTTACTTGAAACTGCCGTTTAAAATAGTAACCAGCAATAAATTTACCAATTTATTTAATAGTAGCATAACCAATTCCTTTAGTAGATATAGTTACTAATTCATTTAGTCAGTTATTCTTACTCATTGAAATTGTTAATTAATTAATAGTCAATTGCTAATTACTAGTGAACGAATCGGCACTATTTGAAGAAGTAGAAAAGTACAACCAATCAGTAGTTTTCTACTAATTCAGATTCAGAGAGTAAGAATACGTTTTCTGTTGGTAATCAACTAGAACGGTTCCATACTAATTTGATTTAATCCAATTATGTAAATTTCGCGAAGCATTCTCGACCCGTTTCCTTTTTCCATAAATATTAATTTCAGTCAACACTCTTGGGGCTAAAGAAATAACTAAACACGAATAATCATACCAGAATGCACAAGATTCTTGCATTCCAATACAATTTCCAGTCGGTCGCCTGCTGCCTTTGCAGGATTGTCACCAGTTGCTTAATTGCTTTTTACCCTCGCGTTAAAAATTCCGATCTGAATCTATTTCGACCGGAAGAAAAGCGACATTTGGGAAGCGTGTTTTTTCCATTCAATATGCTAATTAAATTACATGCCACACGAAAAAAGTCAGGTGTACTGAAAGATTTATTTCTTTTCCTGAAATTACATCCTTTTTAGCTAACTCTTGGTCCCTTCATCAGATTATTCCAAATTAGCAGTATATCAACACGCGCAAATTGCGCATTCACGTCATAGCATTTTTATGGTCTAGCATTAAGGATATGAAAAATTTTTTATTCCGTTATGTATTTTTTTCAATGTTAAGATTTGAACCAATTTTTCAAATAATTTAGATCATTTTATTTAATTATTATACCTAACAGATATACATACATTGAACGAAGGGGTTCCTTTTGGGCCCTAGTTGCATGCACTGAAACGATTTTCGTGGCAGGTCAATTTAAACTAATTTATTAATAATTTAGACTTTATTTAAAATTAGCTTTTTTTCAAAATCTCGAAAAATCTTGAATTCATTGAAAAATATTGTTCACAAAAGTTATAGATCTCGTCGAAACACATTTTTTTAATTGTATACATTTTACTGAAATTAATATTTTTTCAAATATTTCAAATATTTTTATAATATTTATCTAAATTTTACGCACAACTCAACCACTTTGAAATATATGTCGAATTTTTTGAAAATTTGATAAGATTTGAAAATAATCGAAATCTTGAGCACAGTTAACAAATTGAAAATTGCTCTATTTTGTTGAAAATTGACTTTTATTTTGATCGAAAATTAAGTTTTTTGACTACAAATTTCAATATTTAATTTTTATTTGAAAAAATGCTTCTTATTTGGTAAAAATTCATTTATTTGTTCCCATTTAGGTAGATATCTTTTTATTTTTCATATCATAAAACAAAAATTTGTATTTTTTATATTTTGTTTCCTGTTTGCATCATAAATCTGAAAAAAGTCAAGTTCAAACATTTCCGAAATAATTTTGAAAAATAATTTGAATTTAAAGAATATTTTGATGCTAATCAATTAAATTGATAATTGTAAATTGATAATAAGAATTTTAAAATGTTTCAAGAGAATACAAATTTTTAATTATTTTTGATGTTTCAAAATGAATTTAAGAAAGACCTAAAAATGATTCCAGAATCTTTCAAATTATGTCCTAGAATTGCGATTTTTTTCAAAAATGGTCAGTTTTGCCTTATTTCAAAATTTTATACAATTATTAATAATATTAATTCAAAAAAAAAATGTTCTTTCTTTCAAAATCTCGTAAAATCTTGAATTGATTGAAAAATGTTTTTTACAACAGTTGTAGGTCTCGTCGAAACTCATATCTTTTACTTTTATACTTTCTTCCTAAAATTAATATTTTTCTAGAGAAGAATTGCCAAATTGAAAATTGCACTATTTTGTTGAAAACTGACTTTTCTTTTCATCGAAAATTAAGTTTTTTAACTAAAAATTCAAATATTTAATTTTCAGTTGAAAATGGCTTCTTATTTGTTAAAAATTCTTTGATTTGTTCCCATTAAGGTATTATATTTTTGTTTTTCATGTCATAGAACAAAAGTTTGTATTTTTTATATTTTGTTTCCTGTTTGCATCATGAATCTGAAAAAATCAAGTTTAAATATTTTGAAAATAATTTTCAAAAATAATTTTAATTTAATAGAATAAAATTTTTTAATTATTTTTAATTTTTGAAAAGGAATTTGAGACAAAATTAAAAATGACTCCAGAAACTGTCAAATTATGTCCTAAAATTGCGAATTTTATTTTCAAAATTTTTCAATTTTGCATTATTGCAAAATTTTATACAATTATTAATAACATTGATTTTTTTTTAAATTTGGGTTTCTTTAAAAAATCTCGTCAAATCTTGAATTGATTGAAAAATACTGTTCACAAAAGTTGTAGATCTCGTCGAACCACATATCTTTTAATGTTATTTTTTCTTCCTGAAATTAATATTTTCAAAAATATTTTAAATATTTGTTTTCTATAATATTTATCTAAATTTTACGAAAAATTTCAATCATTTTGAAATATATATTGAATTTTTCTAAAATTTGATAAGGTTTAAAAATAATTGAAATCTTGACAAGAGTTACCAAATTGAAAATTGCACTATTTTGTTGAAAATTGACTTTTCCTTTGACCAAAAATTAATTTTTTTAACTTAAAATTTAAATATTTAATTTTTGGTTGAAAATTGCTACTAATTTGTGAAAAGTTCATTTATTTGTTCCCATTTACGTATGTATATTTTTGTTTTTCATGTCATAAAACAAAAATTTGTATTTTTTATATTTTGGTTCCTGTTTTCATCATAAACCGGAAAGACCTCAAATTTAAATATTGCTAAAATAATTCAAATTTAGAGAATATTTCGAAGAATTTAAAACAAAATGTCTATTTGCAAAAAAAAAGCTATTCAGAAATTCA